>JAQFZX010000825.1:0-43557 GCA_034682405.1 Hydroisotoma schaefferi
TCCTAGAGTGTAATCTACCTTGTTAACTTAAGGGTACTCTTTGTATTCAGTAAATAAATAAATAAATAAATAAATTAAGCTATTGAAGCTGTGCGTATTAGTCATATCAAAAAGTTTTTCATCCCTCCTTCTACTTTCGCTAAACATACGTACTTTTACTTTACTGTTGACTGTGTTATGAGAACTTTTATTTTGAAGCACATCAAACTGAACGCATGCATGGTTGGATTCGAAGCAGAACCGATAAAATCCAGAGCTTCGATCAAAGGATTATATTCGCTAAACTTTCAGTACCAAACCAAGCATGCTACCTTTATGACCATACATGAAGAATTTTATCATCATAAGGCACAGAAATTACCGTCCGAGCAGGTTTATTTGAGGGAGGTAAAGGAATTTGTGTCAGCCACAAGAAAGCCAATATAAAAGCACCAGAAAGCAAAGTTATTCATGTTGATATCTTCTGTTCTGCTTTTATTCTCAGAACATTGGATGGATAAAAAGTCCAGATTAGGTATCAAGCCTTCGGTTTTCAGAAAATGATTTATGCCTCTTATTTCCCAGCATGCCAATAAAATTGGGATTTATGAGGGCACTCATATCACACTGATTCCATCCCATGTGTATTTTCACACATTCTTAAACATAATAATGTGTGTCAATCCGTGAAGAAATCGATCGTAGTGAGAAAAGTTAACTTTCCAGAAATTGCCTTGAAAAACTTTTTCACTTCATCATTCTTTTTATAGTTTGTTTTAGATTTGAAATCGGTAAGCTTGTATTCTTTCAGCAGGCAAATTTTATGAGATAAAACTTCTTGAAAAAATTAAAGTGTTTGTATTTAAATGTAAATATGTAGTTTTCTTAAATATACTTGACTTAATTAATGAAATCTGTTTGAATCACCAACATTTTAAGCATCTGTAATATAATTTGTGCAAAGAGGTGAGCATGGCCGATTTAATTTGGGATTACCACATATTTTCCGGAGAAGTGTATATTTGACTTCAAATGCCACTATAGAACAAATAGCAGAAGGAGGGGTTACTAATTTTTTCAGAGAACAGAGTCTTCCCTGTTAGTTCAAACAGTATGATCATGGTTTATTTTTTTTAAATAAACTATAAGCAATGTTCATTAAGCGTCCAAGAAAGGGCCAATTGTGCTGCATTATTTTTATTAAATAAGTTGCATTTCTAAGTAAACAAACAGAAGCTTGTGGAGGCTTTTCGCAAAACAACGACCTTCAGTCTCAAACTAACTAATATTATACGTAAAAGTAAAAGTACTTGGACCGTTGAAAAAGGAAAATTGCTCTAATTTCTACCTTGAACCTTAAAGCAAAAAAACAAAGCGTATTTCTAAAATGTATGCAAAAACCTGTCTCGCTCATCTCTACAAAGAACTCCCTTCAGGAAATAAATTAACTCTGTGTGAGCGATAACGGCAAGAGGAACGTGGAATGAGCATAAGTGACAAAGTCACTTGACTTTAGAGTTGATTGCACAAAGTTTGCATTTTGCATTCTCAAATTATAATCACAGAATAAAGTAGGACAACAAGAGAGGAAATTTCTACCAATTAACGATCAACAGCCACCGTTACTGCTGCCTTGAAAGTTTTTGAGTAGCTAGAAAAATTGGGTTTAAATTGCTACTGAAATAAAGTTAATTTTCCCAAGGATATTCCTTAACAGATCTTGATAATTGCAAGTGTCACATTATATTATTATATTTAACACAGTGAGGTGAAGAGCGAGTCTAGGGCCTGGCACGATGAGAGTAGGTACATAGCATGCAGCACAGTAGTTTTTTTTATAACATTGTCCCCACGATAATGAATCTCGATTAGGACTACCGAGTTACAAATATCTATTCAGTTTAGTCATCTATGAAATGAGATTTATGCACAACGTTCATTGTTAGGTTAAAAATGTGCTGAATGAGTTTAATAATGATTACCTATCAATATCTAATAGTATACTTGTCATGTCATGGGTGGTTATTTAATTCGTTTGTATAATTTATCGTGTTTGGTTACACTTTGCAAATATGGGAGATGGTATATGAATGGTGGTTCAAATAAAAGTTAAACGATAAAGGATTTTGCAATATACTTTGGGGAAAAATGTACTTAACTATTCTAGATTGTACTTATTTCGTCAAGTACAGTTGATTAGACATGGACATGAGCGATAAAAGTTATAAGCTCAAGAAAGAATAAAATCAGACAATAAAAGGGCAAACTCGCAAAAAAATAATATTTACAAGGTTAGGTACTGCTCCTGTTGTGACTATGAGTGCCTCTTGACTCTTAATTGACGATTCCCTTTTTTAAAAGAGCCGATGCAAATATTATAATAATAGTTAATCAACTTCAAAACATTTGTATTCAAAGCGATTTATTTTCTGCATGCTTCTTAGTCGTGTTTGACAGCACTGGATTAAAATTCAGGCTTGGTCTTCCTTTTAAAATACTTACTTGTAAGTAGTTGCCTTCTGATTAAAACTGCTTGCATTTAATGATCCGTTTATGGAAGTGCAAAATCGCTTGTGGACATAACGTTTTAAACTTTAATGAGTAGTTGACGGGCCAAAGTCTGAGCAGGTAATAACTGGAGGAAATGAATTAAAATTGAAAGAATCATTCTTAAATGGAAGGGTAAGATGGGCCGCCAGAAGGGCAGTTGCATGGTAGGAACACACTAAAATAATGTTTATGTAGTGAGTTAAAAAATCTAGTATCAAATTAACTGGTTCACCAAATCAAAATAAATCGACTTCTGATTCGCTAATTAGATAACATTTGTTACTCACAACCCAAATGTGTTTGACAGTTTGCAATCGCTTAAGAAGTATTATTACATTATAGCCTTAAGCCTTGTTATTTTTTGTTGAAACGATTGACGATAACATAATGAAATGTAACGAATACGTGTGCCATGGCTAGATCCACTCCTGTCCTGATCTAGACCTACACTTACCTGCGCTTTTAATCAAGAAAAGCCATCAAGTTTGTAAACTTGAAACTACGATGAAGTCGGTCTTGTTGACTTTGCTTTATGAACTGTTAAATTATCGAACCACAATTGTTTTTTGTCTATCTACCTTACCACCTATTCACCTTCTTAGTGAATCTATCAATCATAAAGTTATTTAGCAGCGATAGTTCCCGAGGATATATTTGCTCAATGCATACCGTCATCCTCACCGTAATCATTTCATAAGCTTAAAAGTAACACAGTTGCAGTAGTGAATCGCCCTACCTGTATAAAACTCCAAAGTTTTAGATTTAGATTCATTGGTGACTACCAAATGAACTGTAAAACATGAATAGGTACCTTAACTAAGTCCGTTTATTTGAAGAAAAAGAAGAACTAAGTGATTATGTAAATTTTAAGACTGCATCAAAATCTTTTAGAGATACTGTAAAAAACAGTAATAATGCTGCTACTGCAGCACTAACAGCATTTACGCCATCATAACTTTATTCTACATGTTTTTAACATTGATTAGGGTGTGGTCCTGGTCAGTACTCGCAAACGAACGTTATATGCACTAATCATCATCGCGGTAATGAAAGCCTTTGACCATCAACATGATCTATATCTTTTTCTTATTCTTTCTTGGTTCCTTTTGTGTACAGAACAATTCAACAAGCTGATATGAATTTGGAAATTTATTGTAATGTAAATATGCATTATGAGCCTCAATTGATGATGAGATAAGCCCCTACACTTTTTTCAATTTGTAGAAATAGCTCTCCTCTCCCAATTTGTTTAATACGGAATCTTTTGCAATATATTATTATTATTCTGTCAGCTATGCAAATCTCTTGCTAAACGCTTCTGTAGCCGTTAGTGGGTTGGTAGGTTCGTGCCTTCTAAGAGGTATTGTGGATGTATTAGATCAGCATTTTGCTGTAACCGTTCTCGTTTATTCAAAATTAGGTTCCAATAGAAGAATGCAATTCATCAAAATTAAGCGATTCTGTCATGTCAATAATCATGATGCAATTTTACCATTAATATTTATCCTTTTGCAAAAGGGAAGGTTAATTCTGTACAGTGACAGTGTACAGGAACATTTAACAAATAGTTTCTTACAAAAAGATGGTAAAAGTTTAACGATTTAATCCTCATTTCAGTGAATTAGAGTCTTAGAGAAAATTAGATTTTCAAAAAACAATGCTTAAAGTTTTCCATTAATTATTTTTGGTTCAAAATTAATTTTAGTATACAGCGATTTTAGTCAATTTCTAATTATTTCCTCCATTAGTTATATACTCTCATTATAATGGAAGTAGTGGGAAGAGGATAAATGCAAATGTAATTTAAACTTTAAACAGAAGGGAGGAATGAAATGATTACTTTTGAGAAAAAGTAAACCATTTTTTTCTCACTAGCAACAGAGACGCTGCAAAAAATCACTTTCGCAATCTCAAAATCTCAACTCCAACGGTTTACGATTCTGCATAAACTATTTCATCAAAGTCTAGCTGAATCAGTTCTGTCCATCAACGCAGATGAGAGGCAAGAACTAGATCTGTAAATCTACTTATACTACCTCGTATAGTTTAAATAGGCACGAGATGATGACGAGAATGTCAGCCAAATCGTAAAATAAAGACACTTTAAATTGAACTGCAATGTAAAAGCAATTTAGCTCTAAAAAATAAAAGGATGACGATTGCTATAACTTTAGCCTTAGCTTGAATTAATATTTAATTCTATTGAGAAGGAAAGTGGATTCAACTCATCACTCTCTTACTTTTTATATTATTTCCATCTAATTCTTTTTGATTGCTTCAACGAGGTTAAGTTGTCTAATGTCTTATTAATATGCAACCTAACTTTCATGATTGAGCTATGAATCGAATAATGCATATGGCCAAATCAAGAACCACCAAGTAAAAGGCATGCTTTGGCTTTGTAATACTTCAGAGGGCTTAATGCTTGCTGCTGAATTGAATCCGTTTTAATAAATGGATAGGTGAGTTTGCACTTTTTCAGCTTGAAAGCGTTTTAAATACAAAAAGCGAATTCGCTCTTCATCAGCATTCACCAAGATTTTATGGCTTATTCAGACATTTAGTCATCCATAATAGAATGAGGTTATACGAAGTGTCCTAGGAACAAATTCATATACTGTATTATACAGCGGTACATCATCATCTATGGAGTTTATAGGTATGAAATGAATGAAATATGTATACCATATTTGCACACAAACACATTCGACATTCCAATACTCATGTAAAGGACAAAGATTCCTCGGTCTGTTGATCAAGTTGAATGGATCTATGGTCCTGAAGGGTTAAGTTGCAGATTTTTGGGTGAATCATCATGTCATGTCGATAGAAGTAGCAGATGGACGATGTTTTAATCAGTATATTACCTTGGGAAAATGACAATAACAGTCGAAGGAATTAGTTAATGAAATACGAAACCCCACAGAAAAGTCATAACTATTTTGTTTACTAAGCTAATTATAGGCTAATCCAGCTATTTATAATGACCAATGCATGGCCAAAAATGGCCAAAATAACCGTTAATTCTAGCTTTCTGCAACTACTAATGATTATGGGATTCTTCCATTAAGTTATAATTGCTTGTTGATTTTTAATTAATCCGGATCTGAGTAGTTCATTTTAAATTCATTATTTGCAAGCTCCTCCGCACGCTAAACTACTCCCTTTGCATTTTTGCTATTAAACGCTAACTAACTTTTAATCTCTAAGCATCATATTTCGAATTGCATCACCAGACCAGATGCACCGCAGCCAAACCAATCCGACTATGGTTGACCTATGACACTAGAAAAGTATTGAAAAATTACTCCTTTCATAGTCAACGCCTCCTCCCATTTCCTGAGATAGCTTGGACTTACGATGAGAAACGAGCTACAATCCAATTCTATATTTGAACCTTTAAAGTCTATAATTATAAATAAATTGCAATTATTACAAAGTGCAGAGGAATATTAATAGTATTTGGTAGTCAGTAGGCGGATCAAAGCTCTGATCGAACTGTCAAACTTTAAGAAAATAAATGAAAATCTATCGCAGCCAGTTACTAACAATAACTTAGTAGGTGGGTAGGATGACCCATCAAGAGATGAATAGGTGAACGTCCCCCTACTTCCAGGTTAAGGAAGGTACTTTTTTTGTGGATCTGAATCTAAAATATTCCATTTTTTGACCCACTCCCGACCTAATCGAATATAATTTTACTTCTGCTGCGATGTGATAAGGACTCATTGATAGATAAGGCTTGCTTCTTTTTTGTACCTCTAGAAAACTACACGGACCGATCAAGGTTAATCCAACTTATGTTGAGACAACCTAAAAGTTAGCTAACTTACTCGGTTGTTTCATGTACCATTTCCCTAACTAAAATAGGGATGAATCTGTATAGATTTGAAATAGTTAGATGCTAGATCTTAATGCTTTATGGAAAGGTGTTTCATACTCTTACTTACTACAGAAAAGTAATTTGTTTGTACTACTCCTCCTGTTGTACCAACCATCCGGCTGAAGTTCCCATAGTCTTACAGAACTGGGGAAACTTTTTAAAGGTATTGAATTGAGGTACGGTCATGTTTTCATGTCCAAATGAGTAGGCGTGTGCTGTAATTTATTTACCGAGTATTTTGAGATACTGAACCCTAACTTATTTATCTAGCTAGCTGGATCCTCCTTCTCGTCTATGATGAAGAAATGTGTATTATTGTTAGGTAAGATTCGGTAAAAATAAATGGAACGATACAATATTCAAGAAAAAGCAGATTGTTTTCGGAGGTAGTCCTCATGAAAGGAAACACTCTTTTTACATGCTTATACATTACTGGGGTTGTTACTGGCTAATGTACTTACAGGATTAGTTTAGGAATTAATAATGTATTGTATATTGTTTGGAAGATACTTAAACGGTTGGGTTGTACAAATACGGTTAAAATAACTGGAGTCTCCAGAACAGACTGGCGATGGTAGTGCTGGAATTGGAGTTTTATTACACATCATTTGTTAGTGGTCAGTTACTAAAGAAGCTAGAAATTATCTTGGCTAGGTCAGAGGTCCTTTACCATCCCCTGCGAGACTGGCAGTAGCAGATGCGATAGGGTTAAATATTTATATTGTCTGAAAAATACATTGTGAGAGAGCCAGGCGGCTATATTTTGTATGAAAATCACTAAACGCTAAGTAGAAGCTAAAATACATTGTGATGGGATGATCTAACAGTACAGAAATTAGGATTTTAGTACTCCTGAA
Organism: Hydroisotoma schaefferi; assembly: GCA_034682405.1. Lineage (NCBI taxonomy): Eukaryota > Metazoa > Arthropoda > Collembola > Entomobryomorpha > Isotomidae > Hydroisotoma > Hydroisotoma schaefferi. The sequence continues at coordinate 7,270 of JAQFZX010000825.1, forward strand.
TGCGAATTGTTTTGCGAATAGGTATGATTCTCGTCTCGTCGATCCCAATGGTATTCATTTTGATATTGATTGCATCTTCAAGCTCAAGTTGGTTTCTCTGAAGGCTTCTCATGGTAATGTTGGCCTCGATAATTTTTCGATTGATCTTTGACATTTGTTCATTCTCCTCCTCGATCTCGTATAGGAGTCTACGCTGAAGTGGATCTCTAAATGAGTTAAACATTCCTTTATATAATCTGGATGAATTTCGTCCTAAAACTATTAAAGCGATAAGCGACATGGATAAGCGATTGAATTACTGAATGAGCTCCTGGTTGGGACGCTGTCCACGGATGCAGGCTCTAGTCTCAGCCAAAGCAACAGCTCCTTGTTTCTCCTCAAATGCTTTGGCCAATTTGCAAAGGGCTCCTTCCATCTCACGCACTTTTATTGTGATCTAAAGGAGGAAGTTCAGGGGAGGAATTTAAAGGTATGATATCGAAGTTTACGATTTTAAGAGTTACTTAATTAAATTACTGAAGCATGTTGCTCTTCAAGCTTGGCTTTGGCATCAATAACCTCCTTCAATCGTCGTTCAAAGAGCATATTAGTTAGACAGATTTCCTTCTGCAAATCCTCACAAATCTGCCGAAGTATACTGTCTATTGTTGATCTCAATTGAATTGAAGCATTTGTAGTCTTTTCAGCTTCACGTTTACTCCTCTCTGTAACTGCGATCCAGTCGCTTTCTGAGATGGTGCTGGATTCATATGTTTAAAATCGTAAATAAGGAAAGATAAAGCTTTTTTAGCCAGAATCCAAAAACCCTTAATGAAATTAACCATTCAAAAGTCAGTCTCACCTGACGTCCGTCATGCAAGGATCGCACTGTCTCTGAACAACGGCCCTATGCTCATCCAAATTGTAAGCCATTTTGTCAATCTCCAAAGCTTTATCCTTGTCCTTAAGCTGCTTCCCCATAACGTATGTGCACTTCCGCAGGAGTCGGAGCTGTTCTGTGCAGTATTCCATGTTACGTTTGAGAATATTTTGAATACTTTCCACAACCTTCATCTCATGAAGCACCTGCATCTGAGGTTCATCGTGGACAAGGTCAACCCCAAACCGACACTCTCTAAACATAATTATAATATCGTAAAGCATTAAAAAAGCATGCAAATATTCACTAAAGTAAATGATTTACTGTCGCAGTACCTTTCGGATAAAATCTGTGAATTGACTTCCAAAATATGGCACAAAGTAGCCAAAGCGTTTTCCAAGCGTTGCCTGTAAATGGTCATCGCATCAATTTCACTGTTCAACTTTCCAAAGTCTCTGTCCAGTTCATCCCTCCAGTGATTCATCTCTTGAAATCGTTGCTTGAACTTCCAGTCGATATCTTCCTGAGCTCTTAGGGTCACTTCTCGAGATTCATCCGCAACTCGAATCGATTCCGCCTGGACCCTATCGGCCGATTCTTGCGAAGATAGGGCAGCGTTGTGAGTCAAGGTCCCGGCCAAGCCCCATTCTTCAAGTGTGAATCTTGGTGGTGGACGACGCAAGACGGGTCGCCTAGAATAATTAGTTATTTATCAAGGAGACTGACTCGATTACCAATTAGCGTGAATGTTTAAAGGCAGCTTTGATTTAATGTATGGATAGCTTATCAACCTAGCAGGGAACCCTGATTCTCCACATTCCTCATTGCTAAACCGCACAGGGCCACACTTTGACTTTAGGTTTAAGTTTGCCATTTATGATCGTTAAAAGTATGAAATGAGCTCGGAATTAATCTTCGTTTCTTTAAAGAAAGTAATTAGACGCTGGTCCCAGATTATAACTGCGGGCATCGGGGATTTTATATCAAAGTTTTACCGTATGAATTCTCCACTATTTTTCCATAGTTACCTACCATTTCCATGTTGGAGTTTACTTCAGAGCTTGTAGCAGGTAATCGCGTTGCATTTTAGATTTTGACAGTAGCCGTTTGGTCATAATTTCTATAAATGACTATGAAAAGTTATGAGAAAAAGATGCCTTCTACGAATCAAACTGAATGGATTTTGTTTAAATCTTATCTTTTTATTTCAACAAATATATTTGGCATGATTAAAACTGAGGCTGTTCATTTGCTTTTATAATTACTAAATCAGTTTAAAATATTGGTCTACTGCAAGATAATGTGGGCTTTTAGCATGTAAAATGTTGCATATGAAACGATCACAGACAGATGCAAACAATGCAGAGATCCTCGGCTTGATGCAACCAACTAAAACTTTAACTCTTGTACTTCCTGAGTATCCGGTCCTTTCCAGTCTTGAAGCTGTGGATGAGATCTCCAGATATTCCTTTCTGGAAGAGACACATGAAGAATATCTATTAATAATGAAAAGAGCAACCGTTAACAAGATTTATGACGCAGACAAATAGGCAAAACAATACTTGAGTTACTACTGCTTTTTTGCAAGCTTTTTGAGTTAAAGATTTGATAGCTTAAATACTCACCGTTACTTGAGTCTTCATCTTGTCTTTCCATCCGCATTCGCAGAGCTCTCCTTACTTTATCCGCGGATTTGGGGTCAGGTAACCTCAAGGTGTTTATGTGCCTTATGTTACCATTTCTCTGAACTTTACCTCTTTGAAATCTAAGATTTCCCTTGAGTACGGGTGAATGATAAGACGGTTCGTCTAGCTCATCAATTCCAGCAAAAATGTTGCGTTGGTACGCGTACGAACAGCATACTGAAAGGATAGACTCAAAGCGTTGCATAAAATTCTTCTAACTGAAGGTTTTATTATTACTAATACTGGTACAAAATTTCGAAATTTTTACGACAATAGCCCAAACTAAGTTAGCGTACCTGATAATAACACGAGTAACACGGGAAGCTGCACCCAATGCATTTTTAGACAGGCTGGCAGTTGGCCGATTTATTAAAATTGAACGGCTAATAAAAAGTTAACTGTTTTCCTACTTGGTTATTTATTTATCACCTATAAGGAAGGTACTGTAGTGCCAACTGAAATTAATTTAAAGCTTGGTTTTAAAATGCAACTCTTATGGCATTCCACGTCAGTCCTTCTGGTTAAAAACAAGAGTCAAATTACTTTCCGTAATGTTGCATGGACAGGACATGCCATTTATGGCTTTGATTTTTTAACTTTTCATGGAATGAACTTGCTGAATTGCTATTTTTAAAAGATAAGCAGTTATTTATCCTTACACACGCTATGCTGCTGAATTCTGTTCATTATACATTGGCTGCAAATGAAATAAATGAATGGACTCATAAGCTCCTTGAGAGGCTGCAGTTCTGGTCCAGTCAATATACTCAGAAAGATTGCTGATTGCTGATTCTGTAAATTAAATTGTAAGTCGATGCAGTAAAGCTCAGGTCCTCCGGGTCACCGATAGGCAAAGCCTGCAATGCTTATTTCTTTTTAAATATTAGTCGTAATATAAGAACATTAAAAATATGCACTGTTATTACAGTGACACTATTAAATTACTGCATGTCTGTATCCTACTTTTTACCCTTGGTGTAAGACTTGGTTAAAACATGCAATGTAATATGGATTAAAAATAAATGAATAATGAATATGAATGAATAAAGTTCTTCTAAATCGTGACAATAAACCAGAAAACTAACACAAAACCCTTTCAGCAGTACTTTAATATCATGATGTATGTTTTACAATTACAACTATCAAATCCTAATGTACGTACTCTCGTCATTGTTCATTTACATGCATATTCCATATTGCGCTGCTCGTTAAGTGTAAGCTGCAAAGCAAAAACATGCTAGGAGAAATTGCATGGTTTAATTTATTTGCATATACAGACGACAACGACACCATGAAGCATGAGTTATGATGAATTTCCAAACAAAGTCCATAACATGTTATCTAAAACGGACAAAAGGCAGAATCTTGGCTAGCAAATATCTGGGAAAAAACATTAAAATCTGATGAGTTCATCTTGAAGATAGGGTTAAATAAGGAAATAAATAAGGTAATCTTGCTACAAGAAGCATCGGCAACCTTCCCTTTTCTAATGTTATTTAACATCTTAGCGAACAGGGGTGCTAGCGTTTAGTGTTAAAGAACAATTTTGTAAAAAAGTACTGAACTCTGGATCCTGGATTGGATAGACAGAGGGATGGGATGGATAGGGAACTTGGAACAGTCCAAAATGACCGGGTTGAAGGGACCCCAATTCTACATCAACGAACATACCATATGACAGCAATCTTATCTTGACAAGACAACAGCAATAAAGGTCACGTCAGCAGTAACAAGTCCGCTGCGGCATAAATCATCGTCTTTTAGTATAGCAGTCTTATATTCCTAGTCACTGCTAAAAGGTCATAGGTCATTTTGCATAGCAAAGAATCCTCCGAGGAGCCAATACTGTTGTGTACAATCATAAGCGATGACATGACCCTTGAAATGAGGGGCATTTTATGAGCCCCGGAAAAGATGGCCGACCTCTATGCTCCATCTTATGGAAGCGGCCATTTTCCCACGCTGACCCAGACCCACCCTCCCCCTCTAGCATGACATCCCCTGTCTTGAGACAAGTCCATCGCTGTCTTTTACTGCAAACTTCGAAAAAGGTCATAGAGGTCATTTTTCACGACAATGCTCCTACTGTCACTGTATGACTTTAATAGCTTATAGCTTCTTCACTATGCAATATGCAACGTTAATATACGCAACGTTAATATGCAAAGCATAGGCTCAGGCGCAACCACAAGGGGGTACAAATAGCATTAAAGGACATGAAGGAGTATGGCTTATCGGGGCTGGGCGGGGCCTGTTTAGCATGGAAAGGATAAGGCTTATCGGGAGTTGTAGGGGGTACAAATCTACCCTCGTACCCCCACTAGTTGCGCCTATGATGTAAAGTGATGCGATGACCCATGAGATGGCCTCCGCATGCAGTACCCTCCTACGGTAGACTAAGCGCCCTCTGGACAAAATGACTCAACTCCATCCCCATAAAAAGCCCTACTAAAAGTCCAAGCGGGAGTGGTCAACGGAGGCAAGGGACGACCGACATGGGACATTTTTTCACAAGTTCTTTTTAAAAATAAAAAATTTATAAATAAAAAAAAATTATGGATAAAAGGCCAAAGCCGAGCGTTAAAAAAAATTGCAAGTATTTTTGTTGCCAAAAACCGCACTTACTTTTGGAGGTTCTTGATTGATATTTTGTTCATTGTTTGTTTGTGATAAATCGCGCTTATTTTAAACTACGGCGTAAGACTGAAGAAGAGTTTGGAGTTATTTTTATAAAATACATCACTTTTATTACAAATTGGTCGGAAATACCTGGAATTTGGAGGATTTTTATGGTTTTTTAATAATAATTTGACCGAGGTTGGCTTTAACAACTATAGAGGGGTAAGAGATGACTTTTTAAAGCATATTCAGGTGTTTTGTTATGATTTTTGGATAATTAAAAATGTGAATTAAAGCATGTGTAAATATTATTCGCAGGAAAGAGGTCTGAAGGAAGGACCATGTCAGCATCAAACAGCAACAGTCCGGCTCCGCAAGAACCCATTGTATTAAACGACAGCGATGACGATGACGAGTTTCAACCTAAAATACAAATTAGGATGGACATGGACTGCAACAGCCCGGCTCCTGAAGAACCATTAGACGGTGATGACAATGAAGAGGCTAGGCCTAAAACACAAGGTAGGATGGACAGCAACAGCCCGGCACCGGAAGGATCCTTTTTGTTAAACGACGGCGGTGACGATGACGAGTCTCAACCAAAAATGCAAGTTAACATGGACAGCAACAGCCCGGCTCCTGAAGAACCCGTTGTATTAAATGACGGCGATGACGATGACGAATCTACGTCTAAAGATAGGATGGACAGCAGCAGCACTGCTCCGGAAGAACCCATTGTATTAAACGACGGCGATGACGATGACGAATCTCAACCTAAAGTACAAGTTAGGATGGATAGGAACAGCCCTGCTCGGGAAGAACCCATTACATTAAGCGATGACGAGGACGATTCTCAACCTAAAATACAAGTTAGGATGGAAGGAATTTTCGAAAATGACGATGAAGACGAGGAAAATGACAATGAAACCAATTTTGTAGGATTTACTAACTATACTTGAGCTTAATTGAATATATAGTGAAGTACTTATGGTTTTGTTTTACTGTCTATTTTTAGGGTCCTGATGATATTCAAAACATGCTACAAATGAATATGGAAGTGGGTTCGGGATCTCAGGAAAACAGTAATTCCACCAAGAGTCCGAAAACACCAGCACAAACTACAATAAGAAGACCATCTGAAGAAGAATCACCGGTTCGTAGACCTAGGCGAGCCGCTGCGGCAGTTGCAGCTTCAACAATTAAAGTAAGAAGTGTATTCTTGGCTGCGTATCGGTATCGAGATTGTTTTATTGTAAATCTTTACTTATTTATGTAGGAGATATCAACGGTGGAGATTGAAGACGATGAACCTGTCGTTTCCAGAACTCGCAGTAGGAAAGATGCAGTTAAAACTTACCCTCCTCCCCGCAACAATGATAACGACGCCTCTGGGGCTATTGAACGTAACAAATGTACCGTTTGCAAGAAGGTGAGTTGTTGTTTTATTATTAAGAAGGATCATCTATTCATTAATGGATTAATAGTCTAAATCGGCGTGTATCTTGTCCATATGTATAACGGGTTTTCAATTTTTGTAGTGGGCTGCTTGTCAAATAAAAATCCAACGGTTCGGAACGAATCTTCACATCTGTTCTAACATTTGTTTCAACAAAATGCGAAATATTGGTTCAGGCAATGGGAGATTGGCTTGTGGAGCTTGTGGAATCAATAACGTAGAATGGGACAAGTCCGTCGTTTATTACTGGGAGACGATGAATTTCTGTTCAGATTTGTGTGTTGGTGAGTAATTTTAAAAGCAGGTATGATAACGGAGAGAAATTTGTATGCAATTTGCATAATAATTAGGGGTTTGGCTTCGTAGGTAACTTCCAAGTTTCAATTGGAGGAATATGTGCTACGTGTAGCAAAAGAGTTCCGTGGCTGAGTTTGGGAAAATATTGCGTTAGATTCGGAAGTGACATTCGCCAGTTTTGTACTGCAGGATGTCTCGAAAGTTACAAGAAAAATGCTCGGGTTTGCTTTCACTGCCAATTGGATATCAAAAGGCTAGGAAACGTCATTCTTGCTAACATTCCTTCTAAAAGTACTCCAAAAGTAAGTTTATCACTTAAAATGATTTTTCTTATCGATCTGCATGCAACCTGCAGCGCAAGTTAATTTTATCTTTTTCCTGCAATTTATGTAGGAATTTTGTAGCCAAGATTGTGTAGAGATGTACGTGGAACAGAATTTGCAACAGAATATCCAATCAAAACAACGAAAATCTCAAACTTGCATCATTTGTGGAGAATTTAAACCCTGCTTCCGAGAAATTATTTTACCAACCCCAATTAGAAAAGATAGGGCTGGTTTGGCAGCAGGAGGAAGCCTAAAAGTATGTTCTCAGCTTTGTTGGTTGAAGCTATTAGAAGCGAAAGGCGTTACAAAAGCTACAAAATGCGAAACCTGCCCAAAATACATCAATTTAATTTTGGACATCGAACAACCAATACAGTTTGTTTCCACCGAAGACAAAGTTTATGGATTCTGCTCCCCCACATGCAAAAACGTTTTTGTCCTAAAAAAACGACAAATATTTTCCTGCACAACTTGCAAAGTATGACATTTTATCGAACTAATTATCAATCATATTATTTTATCAGAATGGAGTTTAAAAGTTATGCTTTAAACTAGGTCAAGAAATACAACTATGATTTGATCCAATACTTCAGTAGCAGATCATTTACATACGCCGTTTGCTCATTGAATTGCCTTCCTAAATCTTCAGACTATGTTATGGAATTGCGGAAAGTTTTGTTATCACGAGTAGAAACAAGAACTTCTGTTGAAGAGAATGGTTCTTTTCCAGTTATAAACTCAATAACATCGCTTACCCGTACTACACAGCCATCTTTTAGTTATCGAGCTGATCCTTACTCGACGACAATGTCCACACAGTCAAATCTAAGTAATGGATCACTGTCGTCTACTTTTTCTGTTCCTGATGGTGAATATAAATATAGTTTGAAGATACTGTTTTACTTTGACCTGCGCTATTAATTATGCTTTATTTTTTCCAGGAAATGAGTTTGCTTCACTATCTTACTATCCGTCTGCTGAACCACCTGAGCAAACCACCGAAGCATGCGAGGAAGAGTTAGAAAATGTTACTGAAGAAGATATGGAATTGATATTGAAATTATTGAAAAAGCCTATACAAATGAAAACAAAGTCTCTAATGGCCAAACCTAAACAAAGAGATCAAGATTGTCAAACAGATACATCAGAGCTCGACGAAATGAACCGAATCCCCCTTAAAACTTTAGATAAAATTAGATATGTTCCTATGCCTATTCCTTATCCAGTGTATCTACCGACTCCAGCGTTCTTTTGGGAGTCTCCGGTACCTTATCCTATAGGCTTACCAATTCCAATTCCAATTCCAATTCCTGTTATACTGGACCAGTACTATAATAACGGTCAGCAAATAAACGGGAAACTCCACAAGACACCAAGCTTAGAAGATGTTGAAATGTCTGATTCCAGGGATTCCATTTTGAAGGATTCTAATTTCTCAGACAACGCAGTTACATCGCCGGCTACGGCTCATGAAAAATCTGGCTCTGACATCTCCTTTTCCCCTGAAACTAACATTGACTGAAATATTTAGTTGTTAAGAGTTCTGCAAAATAATAATTATTTTATACTATAACTTAAGGCATACTTTTGTTTCTCGTCTTGGAATAAACTGTACCTCACCCTATTATATTATGTTTGAGCTGTGAAAGTAAATCTACAATCCTGAAACAATCCAGACTTTCCGTTTAGGTTTAATTCAACTTTGAAATTGAAATCAAGCAATTTGTATCTTTCTGTATCTCACTCTACTGGACTCCCCAGTCTTAAAAAATTTAATCTGACCTTTGCATTCAACGTTCAATCAATCCAGTTCGAATTTGCATCAAATCAAATCAAACGAGTTCGATAGAGAATCTCAAATGGTATCATATAATTTATTTCTTAAATAATAATAATAACCAGTTCATAAACGTATTGTTCGGGATTTATAATTTAAAACAAGAAAAAATGCAAAGAAATGAGAATAAAAGTGGTGAAAGCGGTTAGAGAAAAAGTCGAAAGTGAAGTGGAGAAAGTACAAGTGAGTGAATCACACACAACCACCAAAAAATACACCTTGAACTTGAGCAGAAATCATCATACCGAAAGTAGCAAAGAGATGAGGAGATGAGTCATAGTCCGTCGTGTATCAGTCTAGCTCACACAAACACATTTACGTCAAGTAAATTTGGTTCTTTAAATTCAAGTAAATTTTTTATTTACTGTGAAAAAGCAAAATTCTAGCAAAAATAGTTAAAAAGTATTAAAAAAACTGCATTTTTTGAAATCTAAACACAAAAATTCACAAAAAGTGGAGGAACGTATTTTTATTTGATTGAAAGAAAGGCATCAAAATTTACAGTATCCTGCCTGTCCCCCTTCCCCTGAGGACCTAGAAAGAAGGTGAAAAAATCAGTATGTCTTTCCTTGGATTTGGCAAGAAGTCGGACAAAGGTAGTAAATTCACTGCGGATTCAGATTTTTTATAAAAAATTTTATTTTTTGAAATTTTTCGAGAATTATGAAAAAAACGGCAAAAATTGAACTTTTAACATAAATAACTCGTTTTTTGAAACTTTCAGAGTTAATGAAAGAAAATGAGAGAGCTCTAAGGAAAGTTGGAAGGGATTTGGACAGAGAGAAAAATAAATTGGACCAGGAAGAAAAGAAATTGGTATATTTGTAATTTGTGCATTAATTACATTGCAATGATAAGCCCTGTGTTGTGGTCATCTAAGATAAGCGTATGTTGTTTTTACGGGGCGCAGGAACTGGAGATAAAGAAAGCTGCCAAGGATGGTAACTCGGAAGCGTGTAAATTATTGGCTAAACAATTAGTACAAATGAGGAAAGCTAAGTCTCGAACGTACGCTGCTAAAGGGAAAGTATGTTTATTATTATTTATTTTTGACGGTTTAAAACTTCTATATTTTAAACTGTATTATTTGCTACGTATTTGTTGGTTGTTTTACATTTTGTAGATACAAACGGTCGGTACTACTGCGAAGGTTATGCAAGCTAATGCAAAAATGGCAGAAGTTATGGGAGAAACGACCAAAGCAATGGGTCAGATGAATAAGGTTGTAAATCCTGCGAAACTAAATCAAACGCTGCAGGAATTCTCTAAACAATCTACCAAGATGGACATGACAGACGAAATGAGTGAGTATTAAATGATTAGCAAGAAAGTTAAGGGATTCTTAGCTTGTTAAATTATTGGATTTAAAAGAAAAATTATAATTTCTAAGCCTTCTAATTATAATTTGTATCTTTTAGTTAACGATACGTTAGACGATGTGTTTGCTGAGTCTGGGGATGAAGAAGAGAGTGATGATATCATCAATAAGGTTTTAGATGAAATAGGAATTGAGATTTCCGGCCAGGTTGGTTTTAGACTTTAAAAACTGGATGTCAATTTAAAAGATGAAGACTTATTGTATTTTTCGTGTTGTACAGCTCGCCAAAGCCCCCGCAGCCGCATCGGGTAAAATTGGAAGTAAGATGAAGTCTGGTTTGCCTGATGTTCCCACGGAAGATGATTTAGAGGCCCAGTTAGCTAGATTAAAATCTACGTAACTGGGTGAAAAAAGTTGTGAAATTCTTAATTTACTGCTTTTACGAAAAATTTATTTTATTGTATAATCACGTCGAAGTCGAGTTGTTTGTAAATCCCTTGATCCCGTTGAGTCAAATCTGTGATCCAGTTCAACCATGAACTTAATTGTTAACGTCTATATGATGAGTATGTTTGTACGAAAGTCCTTCCGCAATACTGCCTCTCTTAATTACGTTTTTTTAAATATAAAGATGTTCATGTACAGATAAACAACTACTTAATAGTTGCTCAGTCAAAATCCAATTTAATTTCCTCAAGAACATTTATATCGGGCAATGAATAAAGAACTATGCATCGATGACGAAACCTTTGTTGGTTTAACCGTTAGATTCTTTATTATTTTAAATGATAAACTCGACTTAACTTTTCATTAATTTGTGCAGTGCGGTTTGTGTACTTATAATAGCTGCGATTTATTTAAAATTAGTCTTTCAACGGTTAACAGGTTTAATACTAGTTATAGTGGTAACATTTTTAGTTAAAATTTTGACCAGGTAACATACTAGTTTAGAATAATTAGTAAACTCGGCTCTGCAGAATTGCATGAATTTTTTCCCATGCAATTTTAACACCTTTTTGGACTGGATTGTTGCTACTTTATGATTATGATTGAAACTGTCTTATTCCCTATAATTTTTTTTAGTTCAAACTCACAGATAGCTTGTATTGCATTGTAGGATTTCTTACATCATATAAACTTGTCGTGTATAAGCAAAGCGGCACTGGTACTATCCATTAGCTCTTTCATTCCTCAAATTTTCATTCTGAAAAACCCAACTAGGCAATGGCAGGTAAACTTGGTTTTTTTAAATCTAAACTTACTGTCAACTGTTGGTAGTATAATTTAGTTCTTTATGGTTTATACAAAAAAAAATATTTAATTTTGTTTCTAAGCACGTAAAAAATCGCAGTAAACTTGCAGAATGAACGAATATATGTTACCAATCACTTCGGAACAAAAATACTATCGTAAATCATAAAATTAGTTTACAAAATTAAAAGACATTTCCCTAAACCGTAACTGAACTTGCAAACGTAATGTTCGTACCATTAACATCGTTTTAAAACCAAATTTGTGTGCAGTTAGTGAGAAAAACTTAAATTAAGAGTTCATTTCATTATCCTTAAAGAGATTATAATGTTGTATTGCTGTGTCGAAAAGATCACACCCTCACTGACTTAGAGCATCAACATCAAGTTATCAGTTTTGATAGTAATATACCTCATATTGCTAGATTATAGGTGTTCAAAAATTAAAAGAGCACAATGAGAAGTCAAACTTTAAGTCCGAGGACAAGTTGGCTAATATTACCTTACATTATAATTAATTAAACTCTTTCATAACCGAAAACAAACAGATTTTCTAGAATTCATCCATAAGTAGTTAATCTTTTGTCAATATATCGTGGTAACTTATTAGTTTTACGAAACAGAACTCTGTTTAACAGAATTTTATCTTTAAGACCTGTCAGGTTCTAAAATTGGGCACGGCTCATCTACAGTAGTAGTTATCTCTAGACTCGACTAACCTGAAATTTCCTTGAGGTTTGGCATGGTTTAGTTTTAGTAGGTACCTTATTTTTTTGAAGGTACACATCGTGTTATAAAAGTCAAACCTCAATTTCATGTATATCTAGTACGACCCCCGAAAGCACTTTACAGTAAATTCAATGAATGTCCACTGGAATGTCTTGATCGTTGAGGTGTAGAACAATTCGACCTACATCCAACTGGGCGAAGCCCAGTGCCCAGCATCATAACTGGGGGAGATGAAGCAGGTCTTCCATAAGGAGACGCAGGATTCATACCCTGGTAATATGAAGGTCTTCGTTGCACTCTTCGCCCACGACATGGGTCATTTCTTACCAAAAATTCTTCTAAAGTCTCCCATCCTCCTCCGATTCTCACCATTACATGTACGCCTTTTAAAAGCTAGAAAAATAGCATAATATGGCACAGTCAGTCATGATTTGAAAGTACTAACAATACATATCTCTACAGCTTTTGAAAAACTTACTCGAACAAACACCGTTCGGCCATTGATTAAATACTTCCCCTCTGACAATTTCCTCAATTTGAAGTTTCTTCGTGTCTCCTCTACACATTTGCACGTTTGTCCGGACATCCGGGTAACTTCGTGTATCTACAAAAAAGAATATATGAATAAATATAAACTCAAGAATAGCTGGATGTCGCATTGAATTTAAACCACCTTAACGTCAAGCTCAGAAGTTGGCTCCGGATCGTCACTATCTGCGTTATTTTGGTCTTCATCTGCAAGAAGGCCCGAATCTACGCTGTCTGACAAATCTGTTTGGACACCGAGTTCAGAAGTACTCTTGGGCACTATTTGGACATCTTTATTTTCATCAGAGAGTTCTGAGTGGCTCCCGAAACTATTCCGACTTCCGCACTGACTTTGATTGTCATTGTCAATCTGGCTGTTCACCAGCGTACCGTTGCTATACTTATCAGGATCGTCTTTACTGTTGCTTTCACACTCGATTTCTTGCTCCATTGCTACCAGAGCTGGAGGATCTATCCCGTATTTCACAGACAAGCGACCAACTTCCATGAGACAGATCAATACGCTACGAATGTCTCCGTGACTCACTAAATTACAATATAAGAATTCAAAAATTATAACTCCAGTCTATAGAAAAACTTCAGTTAATTTCAGAAATCTTTATGTTCATTACCTAAATCATTAGTTTCAAACCGGAGGTTAGGATGTACTCCTAGATCTCTGCAAAAATTAAGGAACAGGGCAACATTATCCCTGGCGAAGAACGACCCAGGGCGAGCGTTGGGGCGTACCCTTCCTATAAGTCTTGGACGCACCTAAAAATGATAATTTCAAGTTGCTAGACTTTACTTATCTTAAACTAAATTACAAAAAAAACTCATGCCCCTAAATAACTATACCTTAGCCTGAATCACCATTGCAGCTTTCCCTTCAATCAATTTAGCAAGTTGGCAAAGAATCACACCGGTTTCAAGCATCTCTATGAAGTTCGCTGGACAAACATTTACTCCTGTAAAATGTCACAACGTCACATTTTCATAAACCTTTTTTTAAATATAGATTTCCAGAATTAATCACTAAGAATCGTATGCAATTTCCAACCTAATATGCCACTCATCCAGTCTGACAAGTCGTGAGCAAGTGGCAACAAAGACCTCTCCTGATTCCATAATATCCTTTCATGAAACAAATACAACTGCTCATCCTCCGTCTGCGGAAAGCTAGCGGCTTGCCTATTTCTTTCGAAAATTGACACAGGACCAAGTCCGCTCATGGGGGACATCAGGGGGCTAGCGCTTCGTCTTCGGGATAACATCGGACTCTCCGGAAATGGTTGCTTAAAATCCAACTCTTTGTGTCCTAGATTAAAGGAACGGCGTCTCACTAGGAAGTCCATGTCTTGGATCTACAAATTTAGAGAACTATCCAACTTTTTAGACTATATGCTTTTTCGAAAACTGTATGATAATTCCAGCTTTTGCACTCTATCACATATCGTATCTACTTCGAAGTCTTTTGCAAGAGAAATGCAATCGCCCAAATAAACCTCCATGTATATATAGCATTACTGCATATGCAATTTTAGATCCTGATTAAGTGCTACAAAACGCAGCGATATGATTTTCTGCATGCGCTAAAAAACCTCTATCGAGTTTCATTAATTACCTTTCCATGGTGGTGACGATTTAAATTAAAACACTAATAACAAGTACATCAATCTACAATCGTAATCAAATCCGTCTCTAGTCTAGTATTAATCCCAATAACATGTCAAACGAGATGCAGCGTCTGATTAAGAATGAAACCCAATCTTTTTAATCCCACTGACCATGACTAATAACCTGTCTTGATATTCGGGTAAAAAACTTGTTACTGTCTCAACTCTGAAGCATGGATTAGTTTTGCCTTTTAACTCTTTTAGCTGCTTGTTAAAGAATTATCTATCTCCAGCCATTGGGATAACATTACGTTATCATTATTGCGTTATCGTACGACGCATTACTAGCAGCGAGCAGGAGCAAAGTAAAGAAATATGGTCATTAAAGCATATAAACAAATCATTATTGTTAATGAGTGATGCAGTTAAGCACAAAGGATGGGTAGGAGTATGACAAAAACTATCTATCGTTCATGCTTTGTCTATACTTCGTATCGTTTCTTTTTTGTAAATTAGTCGTTAGACGAAAATGGGATAATCAATGCCAAACTTAAACTTTGTTACTGGGAAAAAACCTGCGAGTGAGCTAGGTAAGCTGGCTCATGTAGGCGTTTGACGTTTGCATACCTACCTACCTAGAGCGTTGTAAAGTAAACTTAGTACCTCTAGTCACCATAAAAATCAAGAATTATTCAAGTTTTTAGTTTTTATGAAATGGTACTGCACTGTCACTGTAAATCTCATAAGAAGTGTGCCTTCTGCAAATATATTCAATACAGGGATCCAATTCCTCGTTGTAGTTTACAGGATTAGGTTTACATTACATACATCATTATTCACTCGGCCAATAATGTTGTTCTGTGTTTTTAGCTCTACGCATCTTTGTTGTAGGAACGCTCATACTAATTTAAACACCCTTTGCATTTGCAATTGGAAATTGCAACTTATTGTTATCACATTACATCCTATAAGAATCAAACCTTCACCTTTACATATGAGATAAGTATGTATACAATTAAGTGAACTCTGATTAATTTACGATACATTTTTGCATTTTTACTTAAATTTCTACCAATATTTTATCGGCAAAATCAGCCGAGAAAGAAACGAGTGGGTGTTGTAATGAAGATTGATCTTATTTTTAGCATAAATGCGTGAGCGTAGTTGGTTTTATGATTTGCACACCTGCAATGAAGTTAATTTGTTAATTAGGCTTTACTCATAGATCTTCTTACCTTCTTGAAAAATGTACCGTCTGATAATCTGACTAGTGAGATCTGTATCTGTAACCCACGTTCTAGATTAAGATTGTATATTCAGATTTTAACCCAAGAACTTTATGGATTAGGATGCGTTTAAAAGAATAGAACTTTTCCGTGCCACTCTCTAGTTTAAAGTAAAAGGTCTAGGTCAATCTTGTGGGTTTCCTTCCATCCACCCCCTTGAGTTTATTGGTTAATTTGACCGTAGTTTCAGTTTTAAGGGACAACATACCCTCAACACCAACTAAGCCGTACAACATCCAAAGAAGTTTACAGCGATGAAATCGAGTATAGGTCAACTTAAGCACGGAGGTGTTACTTCAAGTCGTAAAAATACAAATAGGAGATAATCTCACGCTACTCAGCTAAGTTTCTTAGAAATAGCATCTTCACTTTCATGGCTTGGTCTCGAATCTGTTTTTAATACACTAACGCAACACATATCTATTACTTCTGAAGATATAATCAATTAAAGGCAGTCGTGGTGGCATATAATACTTCTAGTAGCAGCTTAGGTATGCAATGCAAAAATTAAACGAGCTTTGAAATTGAAATAGGATTCGGCACAATAAATTAAATAATAAAACACTATACCATGTTCTACATATACGGGCTAGAGGATTTCAAATCATTCAGGATGTCCTATGTCGTCCATCCTATGAAATGAGAATATTCTGCAGTAGAATAATTGAATTCGAAGCTATGATCGTCGCTTTTCTGGATGTATGCTGCTGCGTTTTAGTTGTGTAAAGTTTTGAAACTTTCAAGGCTAACAATACGTGGGCTTTTATGGTGTAAATTCGATAGGGTTATTGAAAAGGTAGTAATGCCAGTGCCAGTGTCATGTCATCGCTGCTGTGCAATAAAAATTATCAAGTATAATAACTCGCTTACGGGATTTCGGTTAATGAAGCGTATCACTGGTTGCTGCAATTTCATAAACACGTATCTAGTCAAGTCAGTTCCGTTGAACTTGATTGTGTAGAATCCTCGTATAGTAATTTCAATAAAATATTTTCCCTGAGAATGTTCTGCACTTTTTTCTATTGATGTTCACTTGCTGTACTTTTAATACTATATTTCCTGTCAATCATCTTCATCGCAATCAGTTCCATCAAGAATTCCGCAAAAAATAGCAACAGCCGTGTCTTTTCTTTCAAAATATAATGTTTTTATAGCTTCTAATAAAATATATATCTTGATGTGGAAAGGATAGAGATCAATAAAATAGTTGTCTTCTTGGAATATCTCATTAAACAGACTATTATGTTCAATTATAATTGGGTTATTTATTGAAACAACAAATTAACCTGGCAAGTTTATATGGACCTAAGATCTTTCATAAAATTAATTACTTTCTTCTTATCTGCAGATAATTATATAATTCCTTCCTAACTTGTCATTTAGATAACAATGTAATATTTCTGAGGTTTTTATGGATTGTAGCAGTTTCATAAATTACTTTGAGGAATGCATTAAATGGTAATTGCGAGAGGTAGAGCAGCTTTCGTTATCAAAGAATAATAGAGAAGTTCTCTATTAGAATAATTACTTATATATATTCAAAACCTGAGGAGATCAGTGTCAGTCAATTAATATTATTTGTAGGTTTCAGTTTAATTACTTTTTGTTAATTTCTGAGCATATGAGATTTTTAGAGATCAACTGGAGTTTCAAATTGGATAGCTAATAATACTTTTTATACTGATATTAAGTTGTCTTTTTATCGTTACTTGATTTTATTCGTATTGAACTGTCAAACTTTCTAGAACATAGGAGAGCATACACAGTTCTTGATAATTGCTTTCTGAAGTCAATCGTTAGTTAGCGTTTGTTAAATTGGATTTCATATGTCACAGAGATCCTGCCTAACCTTAGCCTGCCTGTTTTGTGTAATTATTATGTTGTTTTAACTGATCTGAATGGGAATTACTTATCTCGTTTTAGTCATAGTTTACATTTCAACTGTTTAATTTATTTCCCCTGCTCCATGTAACAACTTATTTTAGTTCAGTCAGTAGTTGAGTTTAACATGGATTATTTGACACATCCTTCCCTTCTTTCCAAAATTGACGAGGGCGAGGGTCTATTTTATGTACACATAATTTCACTAACTTGGCTTGAATGAATGAAATGAATATTAGCTAGTCACTTGGACAGAAAAGTTCGAGATCAGACATAGTTTGACGAAAATACAAGGGTGTTTCCATGTATTCCAGGATTTTCTGGCAGTATTACATGTATAGTTGAACTGTTCGAATACGTATTAATCCGGTTAAAATTTACATACAGAGTTACAAGCAAAGCAATTCCTATTTTAAATTATTTATTTAGATTAGATTATACATGAGGAATATCCTCAGGAATGGGGATAAGAGATAAGAGATCTAGTACACGAGTAACTCAGTCGGTTTCTGTAGTCCAATGTATCATAGAAGTTTTATTCTTAGCTAGATTTATAGAAACCCAAGGTTACTTCTGGTAGGAATAAAACCCTGGGAGTTACTTCACAGAAGATAGCTTCATCACTCTATAACCAATATGTAATTCCCTGTAAGTACTACACTGCAGAATGAACTAATAACCAGGGAATTCTTTTTACGGGTGTTTTTTTACTGAGCTCAAACTAAACTGATGCATGATGAAACGAACTAACTGTAAAAACATACACAAAAAGGCTGCCTTTCTGTAACTAATAAATGAGTTGGAAACTTATGGCTTTAACTTGAATCCTTTTATTGAGTTCAGTCAAGATGGAATATGGTTAGGAATTAAAATAAAAACTTATGCATGCATGTGTGCAGCTCAAGAAGGGTGAAAAAGCTGCTACAGGAAGGATGCAGATGTGTGGATCCATTGCATGTGTATTTATTCTTGCCAGATGCATTTTCGAATTTGTTCGTGTCTTTAAACAGGGAATTTTATGTACAGACATGAATTAGAGAGATGCATGATACTCTGAGGAATATTGTGGGGTGCATTTTATTCGACTTTTTATAAATGCATCTATTTCCATACGCTTCAGAGTTATTAATTTCTTGCATCTTTCTCCACAGGAAAGTCTATTTGTTCCAACCCTTGATGCATCATGTTTCAGGTTCTTTGCTCGTAAATATATCAACAAACGATTGATAAAATAATTTTAAAATGCTAATGTACTCATTCAAGATAGCCAAAAGCTCTTTACTACTTGAAGCAAAAAATGAATCTTTATGCACAGGAATAATTTAACAACGCTTTTTAGCCCCTCTGAGGATTCTGTCAACGTGTCTACATGGCCTTGTACAATATTGATGTACAAAATAGGTTGTTGGTCTTATGGACTGGACTTTCTCACGAAAGTTTAAACATATAGGCCGGTTTAATAAAGATCAACTTGTTAAGAGTCTTCATTATAATTTTCTCTGTACTCAAAGTATTTATAAAAACAAGAAAATAATACATAGTACGTGTACAAACTTTGTCGATGCTAATATAATTTGCTAAGTTAAAGCTACAGGTTGCGTGTTCTGTTAATTGAAGTATGAAGTTCACTATTTGTCCGAAAAATTCATGAACCAACTCAATAAATTCTTAACTAGGTTCAAGCTCTATAAATTCTGGTTATTGATGATGTCCCTGAATAATGTTACTATTTACATGAATACTATATCATAAAAGTTCCTGCATCCTCATACACACCATTTCATCTAGTTTAAAGCAATTAAACGGCAAAATGATGTAAGTAAACGTATAAAGTATTAATAGGATGGACGACTTGAGATGGTATAAATTGTAATTGGACGATATTTCCGTATTTTCAGATTTCTAAAACACATTGTGATGGGTTATACCCGACTACGAAGACGAGTTGTTCGTAATACTGTTTCTGGTGCAAAATGGATAGTAAAAAATAAGCAGCTTCCAATGTAAGAATCAAAATTCGGTCCACGCTGTTAGGGAAAGTTAACTGAAGATTATTTATAATTCAATTAAAAACTTTTATCCCCAGCTTTGTCCTAGCCAGTGGCCTTTTCACGACCGAAGTACAAGCCGAGGCGAAGCTTGATTTGGATAAGTACATCAAAACCCTTATGGCTGAACCCCTAACATCAAGAGAAACTATGGAGAAAGACATGGGCGATATGAAAGTCCGGATGGAACTTTTGATAATGAGAATTCAGGTACAAGGATTACAATTTTCGGAACCGCATGTACAAATTTTTAAAACGTGGGTTATCATTTCCAGTCTGACTTCTGCAAAGCGCTAGAGAAAGAAGAGAACGAATTCCCAACAAAGTTTCGAGTTGATCGATGGACGAGAGAGGAAGGGGGTGGTGGAGTCACTTGCATAATTCAAGACGGTCATGTCTTTGAAAAAGCTGGAGTAAATGTATCAGTGGTGCATGGTAACTTACCTCCCGGAGCTGTTGCCCAGATGAAATCAAGGTTCATAGCCCTTAGAAATATGCTATTAAAAAGTATAAGCGCACAACCTTAAGCCTTACAAAGGTACTTATCTTTACTCCAAACAGGGGCAAAGAACTCAAGGGAAAGTCGCTACCATTTTACGCTTTGGGAATTAGCAGCGTTATTCATCCCCGGAACCCTTACGTCCCCACGATACATTTCAACTACAGATATTTTGAAGTTAAGACGGATGAAGGGATTCAGTGGTGGTTTGGAGGGGGCACAGATCTCACTCCTTATTATCTTAACGAAAAAGATGCAATACATTTTCATTCTAATTTGAAAAAAGCTTGTGATAAAAACGGTCCAGAATTTTATCCCAAGTTCAAAGCTTGGTGTGATAAATATTTCTTCATTTCTCATCGAGGTAAACCACACTAAGTTACTCTTATTATTTGCTATTCATCGCAATGGCAATCAGAGAGTTATCAAGCCCCATTGCAATAGGGGGTTGGATCTGTATTTATCAAGCTCTACATGTTTAAATCGTCTTGATGTTATGCAGGAGAGTCTAGAGGAATTGGTGGAATCTTTTTCGATGATTTGGACTATCCAGATAAAGAGAAGGCCTTTCAATTTGTAAAATCTTGTGCTGAAGCCGTGATCCCTTCTTACATTCCATTAGGTATGTTCAGAATTTTAGGAATTCCTTAAACCAAAACTATGCATGATGATAAGGAGACAATTAGCATGGAACTTTCTTTTACACTGATCCATTCAACTGAATAGTACAAAAGCACAAAAATGACGGCTATGGTTTGAAAGAGAGAGACTGGCAATTATTGAGACGAGGAAGGTATGTCGAGTTTAACTTGGTTTACGACCGTGGAACAAAGTTCGGTCTATACACCCCTGGGGCTCGTTATGAAAGTATTCTAATGTCTCTTCCGTTAACTGCGGTATGAAAATAGGCATTTATCCTCAAAATCCTGTAATCATAATCATTGGAAATGTGTACTTCATATAAATTCGTCATTAAAGATGTGGTTTTGTGTTGATTTTTTCAGAAATGGGAGTACATGCATGTGCCTAAGCCTGGTAGTGAAGAGTTTAAACTTACGGAGATATTAAAAAATCCTAAGGAATGGATTTAGAAACGCTGTTACTTTTTTAATTTTAGAAATAAGTCTTAATCTTCCTGTTTCGTTTCTACATAGTTAGATGTTTGCTGTAAAACTACTAAAACTAAAAGCCAAACGTGTTTTAATTTTACTGTTAAAATCTTAAAGTTCTATATGGTTAAGGGTGCAATGCAATAATATTACGTTTTATGTTTGCTCAGTTCCAACTTTGACTTGGATCACCTATTTTTCTTATCAATTACTTGGGCTATTTCAGCACATTCTAGCCGTTGTTATAATGTTTGAATCGTTTTTATATCAGTTGTTATCAATCCATCCGTTTTATTATACGTTATTTGTTGTTATTTGTGGTGTTATTTCAGGTGATATTTATTACTCACTGTTATTGAGCTTGATGATTTATTTCAAGTTAAAAAAAGTCAGTAAGCGACGCGACGTATGCTTTACTATTTCCCGTGAAAAAAAATAAAATGATACGCTCATAAAAACCTGTACGCTTCCATTTTCTAACTATTTCTAACTTCAAACCCCTAACCTAACCAAAAAATGTCTTCAATAAAATACCAAATACTCGCCCATATGCCGCCCGCGTTAATTTAGCCGCACGCTATTCTTTACATATGTTAAACAGGGGTCTCTGTCTCTAGCCTTTTTTCATACACAAGCCGCGGTGTATCGGCATGAATTTAGGGGGTCATACAAACCCCATATTTGCATAGGCGATTGCCTGTATAATTCATTCAAAAAATCCAAATATCCTTTTAAACTACTTCTGAACAATTACAATATCAACGGGCATTCGGCATTATGTAATGTAAAGTCATACAAACCAACAAATTCACATCGGCATCCATCCATCCATACACAAAGTAAACAAGCATTCCTCGATTACAAACTTAATAACCATCTGACATACCTTATCTTATCCTTATCTCACTCCAACCTTATCATTACACTTCCTCCGATCCAGGTCAAGGTCAAACGGAAAGGTCAGCGGCGATAGGGCGGAAGGTCGAAGCGTCTCCAGAAAAAACGTGGTTGTGCTGCGTGGCGTGGTCGGACGATCGTTCCGTGAGTTTCTTACTTCTTCTTTGTCTCGAAGAATGTGCAGCGTGCGTGGCATTTCTTTCTATCCAACTCGTGTTATTTTTCTGCTTCTTTCTTCTACTTTTGTCTGGATTTTGTATACTTTTAGTTCGGGAATTACTGAGGTTGAGCATCAGTTTCAGTTACGGATTGGACGAGTGTAGAAGAACTCCAGTTTGGAAGCCTCAAAGTCTCATCTTTTGTCCGTGAAAAAGGACGCTTGTCGCTTACTAACGTGTGTTTTAGTAGTTTTGACTGAGCAGCGACTTCCGTCATTAAAAGGTGAGTTTTATATTAAAAAAATGACCGTATTTCCCGAAATAATGCCCCCCCGGTATATTGCCCCACTACCTTTCCATGTTAAAATTAGGAATTCGCCCTATCTTGTCCAAGTTAGTAGAATTCCCGATTGTTCTTCCCCAGGGGCATTATTTCGGGAAATACGGTAATCAGGACTTTATTTTTGGAATTGGAATGGGAGCTTGTGTTTGACGTGGGTTTTTTTGTGTTAAAGTTAATGATGGAGCTGTCCCTGGATGAAATTATCGCTAAGAAAAAAAGCGAGAAGAGCAGCGATGTTATTAGCAGTAGGACCCCAATAAGGTCAGGACCAGGACGGATGAGTTTGAATCTGGACAGAACACTGGAAGATATAATACACGAGAGAAAGATTGGGTTGGATTGTAAAAAAAGGCGAAATGATGACTCACTGGATCTGGATAAGCCGGTGGATATTGATGGACCGGTTGTGATGGTGTCTAATGGATTTAAGAAAAGGCGATTTGACGAACGTGGTACGGACCGCTACGTGCCCGACCCGTTGGACGTTATTTCTAAATTGACGGAGGATGGTATGGTCATCGAACATGAGATAGGGCGACAGTCCGAAAACGAGGATGGGAGGAATCATAACTGGCGAGCTAAGTTTACTTGTGGAGATTTGATAGGTGGGTTTGAGGATTTAAGTAGTGTTAGAAGAATAATTGGTAATGTGTAATGTGGGACTTAATATTTTTAATCAGTAAACTGTGACTCTGCTCGGAAAATATTGGCTAAACAAGGTGGAGCGTTGGAACTGATCAAGCAGATGAGAGAATGTGAGCCGGAGACGGAGTTCCCTCACTGTGTCATCCCGGAAGAGTGTTATTATGATAAGGTAGTTTGTGAGCGTCTGGATGAAGTTGCTAGAAGCATGGGATTGGAAACACCCGACTTTGTCATGACCCAGTCAAGGAAAGATAACCGGGATTACTATACTACTACTTATAAGATTGGAGAGGATGAGTTTGCAGGTGAGGAAGTATCGGGATTAATTATACTTCGGCGGATGATAGCGATTCTAGGAATTATGCCCGAGCTTGAATTAGTAGTGTTAATTGTTTTTTTTGTTGAAACTAGGGTCAAGTTTCGATATGGATGGCTCTCAGGTGCTAGCTGCCAAATCAGCTTATGAGACTTACGCTGGCAAGAAATTCCCTAGAGATTCGTACTTGGTTGGCGAGAAATGTATTCCGGAGAAAGAATATGACTGCCAAGAGAGCGGAACGATCCAGGTCATAGCAGTAGATTGTGATGCCATTCAGAATTGTTGAGGGATCAATTATTCAGTAAATTACTTCATTTATACATTATGGGTTGGGTGGGCTCTATGATTTACAATATTGTCGTCACAATAGCTTATGAATGACAATGAAGGGGTATTAAATGTAGTCCCGAGTTTTTTTTGTAATTGCTCAGTATTATATGGTTCTTGATTGAATAGGTATGTAAAAGTCTTTGGGAGTTTTCTATAATTGTTTAATATTAAATTGTTCTTGAATAAAGAGGTATTAAAATAGTCTGATCTTTTCTATACTTTTTCAATATAAAATACTTACACGTACATCAAAATGTTTATGTTGTGTATAATTATGGTCATAAAGTGTACTAAACGAGAAACATACACCCAAACAAAAGGAAATACTCACAAATTTAAAGTATAGTTTTAAAAATTACACGTCTTGAGGAAGAAAGGCCTTATGACCCCCAACGGCAAACGATAAGAAGCATTTGTGTAGAAGAAAACTTCCTAATTGATTTTTACTTTTTTGCGGCCAAGTTGTAGCTACGGTTCCAGTGTAACTTCCTTTTTTAATATTGGAAAGCTCAATAAGGCCGACTGCGTCTATCATTGCCGCTTCGTTAACGTTAGCTTCTCTCTCCGACGAATGGTGAAATACGCTTACTACAACTACACCTAATCCAGACTTCCATATTTCTAAAATTGTGTCCAGCTTCTCACCACAGTCAATATTTCGATTTGTCTTTAGTTTAGCTTTTGCATCGACTAAGTGCTGTATTGGCCTTCTTCCACAACCCTTCCCAATATAAAATATTGCCCTTAAGAAAGTTTCAAACTTAGCAACGTTACGAATAACGCTTGATTTCAAATGATTTCCAGAAAAGTTGGCCTTCTTTAAGATCTTTGGATCTAGCAACAGATAATTATAAAAGGATTTGCTAGTCTTGTTAGTTGGAGTAAACTTCTGAACCAATTCTATCTTTAAGTTTCCCCATTCATGTATTAATTCAATATTCTGCAGGCATAGTTTTAACTCGGAAGAAAAACTTCCTGACTTCGGTGAAAGCACTTCCGCTAGTCTTGACTCCTGGTGGGCATACTTTGTGAGAACGCTGTAAGTACTTGGTGTAACTGGTATATTAAGATGTCGCATTGCAGCCTGCAGTCGGTTCAGGTCCGATTTTGTAGGCAGTGGAACTGGGCTTAGTTGAGGTAAATTTTTGATGTGTGAAATGGGTTGAGTTTCATTGAATAATTCGGCTTCGGGAGACGTAATGTTGGATTCCTCTGACACATAGCTGCTATCAACGGATTTCTTATCCTGATCTTGATTAACGTTCACATTTGAGATCGCTGCAGAAGATTCTTCTTTTATAGTAGACAGTCTTCCACCACCGACATCTGATTCATCCTCTGTCATCAGGAATGAGTAATGATAATTTAATTGGCAGCTCACAGTTTCTAAAAATTAAAAATACAGTAAAAATAATGTTTTTGGCATTGAAAAAACTAGGTGTGTGATCTAGAAATTTACCTTTTCTGGTTTCGCACACGTCACGATGCTCACATACTTCTTCCGGGGACTCCAATTCACTTTGACACGAGTAAAATCCATCACTCAACGATTCAGAGTGATTATCTTTCCAAACCTTTAATAAGCTATCGGTGGGTTTAATACTTTTCCTAAAGTCCACACAACGACGGTAAAATACTAGGAAGCATCTTTCTTGCAATTCTGACTCCACGTTGTCTTTAGAAATATCAAAGCAGCTTTTTCCTTCCCCAGTGGTAACTTTAGGATCACCTCCATACCTCATTAATGCCTGGAGAACTCGATCAAAGTCAAATATAACAGCTAAATGCATGGGGGAGAGTTTTTCATCTATCAAAGTATTATTTGGATCTCCTCCCAATTGGAGTAAGTTTTCAACAATATCTGGTTCGTTGCCACTCTGACCAACCGCATAGTGGAGAAGGCTCATGGAAATATCTGAGATGATTGTGTTCGGATTAATGTTTTTATTTAAGGACAGAAGTTTCGTCACAGCATACTCTTCGTGATCTTCTATAGCTTTGCAAAGTTTTTTAGTCTTGTCTACTGACGATTCTACGAGCTCGGATATAGAAATCCTGTCATCGCAACTGGCAAAGTGGTTCCTATTCATGGCTGGGCTAGCAGGAGCAAGGCCCCAGTAAAATGTCTTGATGATCGCTTATTTTCAGCTGCAAAAATGACACAAAGAAAACCGTTTTTGTAAATACAGTATACTATACAAAAAGTGGACTAGGGAAGTAAAACAGAATATAACTTTAAATTAAACCCTTTTTACCTTTTAGAAATTCCGTTAGAAATTCCCCGCACGAGTAGGCTGCAAACTGTTGTTGCTAGACTCGTCTGTAGATGATATACGTTCCTAACCCCCAAAGATAAAATGCATGGTCAATCAATATCCGCCTTTAAATAAATAAAATGAATAAACATAACTTAGATTTGAGCTAGCTAACCAATCAATCGGGTGGCAACTATTGTTCAGAATTTAATTTGTAGAAGCCAACTTAGGTCAAGGTAGAGTATTGTTGATTGCTGAAGACTACTACAGGATTACTGTCTGAAATCCTTCTTTTTCTTAGGTCAGAGAGTTCAAGAATTTATACACACGTCCATTTATTACAAGTCCTTGGCCAAATAAATCATCTGGATGGAATCCTCCTAATCCTACCAAAAATAAGGCTGACCTTTTAGACACACTGACTTGACGAACAAAACGAAATGCATTACAAAAGAAGCATTATTATTTCATTTCCCTAAATCCTCGAGCATATGCCACCCTCGTTGATTAAACCGCACGCTGCGCTATCCTGTACAGATTAACTAAGGATGTCTCTCCCATGTTAAACATGTTTTTCATACACAAGCCGCGGCAGATGGGCGAGGATTTAGGGGAATGTAAAAACGACCCTCCTTGTCCTTCACAGTTTAGCTTATCTATGATAAGCCCCTCCTGTTTATTATTGATAATTAAGGTTAAAAAGTACCTGTCCTTATTTCCAAGTGTCTGTCCAAGTCCCATGAGTTCTTTTTTTGTAGATCACTCCCATTTATTCTAATTAAATCCCCAAAAACCAGCTCTATTCCTCCCACAAAAACGGAAACTCCAACTCCAACCTACCTGTCCTCCGTGTTTTTACTTTTTTACTCCTAATTGTTTGACGGTTGCTCTTATTTACTTTTTATTCCCGCCGGACCAACTACCTCCAGAGAACCATAGAGTAAAGGGAACGGTGTATCATATTTCCCCCTCTTTTGGCATTTCTCTGTATGAAACTTACCGTATATCCTCGAATAGTGTCCCCTTTCGAATAGTAGCCCCCCCTTAGTTACTAAGCCCCATTTAATCGTATGCTTATAAATTTGACCCTTGAAAAATTTAGAAAATCAACAGTAGCCCCGGACATATATGGTAATTGGCTGTGTGTGCGGAACTTATACCCACCGGGGTCAGGGGTCAATTGTTAATATCCCCTCGTAAACTATCAAAAATGCCTATTATTTACACGCTAAAAAGTAAAGGCCCCCCCCCCGCTATCCTTGGCAAATAATATTTCCACGACCACTGCACTGGTCCTTTGAATTTGAACCATGCATGTATGTATACCAAAATGACCGTATAAAAAGGCATTAAAAATCTGATAAGCCTTTCTTAAGATTGAGCTTGATAATAAACTCAGTCAGCCTGCTAACTATCTGTATGATTTTGCTCAGTTTTGGAATTATTATATGCTGACATTTGGTAATTTAGCATTTGACATTTTGGCAATAACTATTCCTATTGTATTGCATTCCAGTGACCTTTCATTCATAGCTTGTAGAGGTTTCTGTTATAACTACTCAACGTGATTGATCCGTTTAGGCTTTCCTGTATAAACTTACCCAAGCAAAGCCTAGATAATAGCGTATGTCAAATCCAATGATTCAGATAATAATGTCAAATCTAAACATCCAAAATAATGATTTGCTGAAATGATGTTGGGATACTAGAATTTTAAATAATGGTTATTTGAAATATTTACAGCTCAGTCATTTTCATTAATCGAAAAGCCTCTGAAATAATATTTTTATTCAGGTATTTATATTTGTACTATGCACTATCAGTTTCTTATCTTTTGTATTACAAGTGAAAAATTAAGCGTGTCCAGTTAATAAGGATTGGATTGGCTTATATAGCATGGATTGGATTGGATTTATGAAATCATGAGCATGTCCATTATGCCTCACTTATAAATTCACGCATTTACTTAAACTTTATGCATAGAACAATCAAGCTGGTGGATTCCGTAAAGTAAAGCTATAAAATGAATAAAAATTGTAACTCAATAGCCTAACGAATGAAAGATAGGAGTGATTAATTCTTATACTACAAACACCATAACAATTCTAAACTTATATTCGTTTCATTGGCTCTATTTGCACTGCATAAACTGAACTGCTTTTGCTAGAAAGGTTCGACTATGACTAGTGCCTGCCAGTAGTGTGTGCTTTAAAAACTCTATCATATGTGAGAAATTGAATGCCACTTCATGTGGAGATTTCACAATTATATAAACTATACATTTACTTCACATGAAAGTAGTCATTCATTCAAATAAACTGGCAAAACTAAAGGGTTAATGTCTTGAGGAAA
Source organism: Hydroisotoma schaefferi (assembly GCA_034682405.1). Classification (NCBI taxonomy): domain Eukaryota; kingdom Metazoa; phylum Arthropoda; class Collembola; order Entomobryomorpha; family Isotomidae; genus Hydroisotoma; species Hydroisotoma schaefferi. The sequence goes on from JAQFZX010000825.1 coordinate 35,912, forward strand.
GTATTGAGTCGTATTTTCATATCAGATTTATTAAATAACCTTAAAACAACAATCCTCAGTCATATTTGTCGATTGGAATCAATCAAATAAAAGTGATACAGGTTAGCCCAAAACCCGAAAACAATGGCATTTTTAATCAATCCAATCCGGGTCGTTAGTAAATTAAGTCGACGAGGCATAATTTTAAGCAACAATGCATATATGCAGCGAAATATTTCAATTTCCAAACCCATATCTGCAGCCTATGCCTCTCCACTACCCGATAGTTTTTACAATGAGGAGCAAAAGCAATTGATGGAAACTACTGCAAGGGTAAAAATACAGTACCGTCATTGTTTAGTTAGTTGGCTGAATAATCTCAAAAATGAAATGATTTGTATGGATTTATTTGGAGCAGATAATAGAAAATGATATTAACCCTTATGTCGATGAATGGGAGAAAAACGAGATGTTCCCAGCTCATGAAGTTTTTAAGAAACTTGGAAATGCAGGGATGCTCGGTATTGATAAAGGGACAGGTAAATGAAATAGGGAAGTGGTTCTAAGTAAAAATGGACTTATTGGAGATTAATTTGTTGCTTAATTTGCAAAAATGGATAGAATACGGGGGCCTTGGGTTGGATTTTAAATATTTAGCAGCCTTCTTAGAGCAGCTTGGAACGATAAATTGCGGAGGAGTTGCAATGGGAATTGCAGTCCAAACTAGCATGACTCAACAGGCTTTGGCAAGGTTTTATTTTATGGATAAAAATAAAGTATTTTTATTCCCATCGTATAAAAAGGATGTGACCGATGCCAATGGCTGTGATTTAATTTGCTAATAGCTTCGGAAGTGAGGAGCTTAAAAAGGAATTTCTACCTCCTTCAATTACAGGAGAGTATGTATGTTGTATTGGGGTATCCGAACCGGGTAGGTAGTAGGGAAATCACTACTTATTATAAGATTTCCGTTTTACATTTACTGAAAGAGCATTACTTTTTTATTCAAATAAAATTACTCTAGGAGGCGGAAGTGATGTTGCGTCTGTCAAGGTATTACTTTTTGTAAATAGGGTCTTTAAAAGCTCTTATTTAAAGTCACGGTTTCATAAAATAGACGCATGCAGTACGTCAAGGGGACGATCTTGTGATAAATGGCCAAAAAATGTGGATCACTAACGGACTTCAGGCAGATTGGATGTGCTTATTGTGCAATACATCGCAGGGAAATCCGTACAAAACCAAGTCCCTGGTAGTTGTACCCATGAACTCAAAAGGTTAGAGTACAATTAAGGAATAGTTAGTACCATTTAGGTGTCCTATATATGAATCAGGAAGCCTCCCTGCATGTTTTAATCATGGTATTCATGATTTCATAGTTTTTTTGACTGATTTTTAGGAATTACTAAGCAAAAAATCCATAAAATTGGCAACCATTCCTCTGACACTGCTCAAATATTCTTCGAAGACGTTAGAGTTCCAGCTAAAAACATCATTGGGGATGAGGGCTCAGGATTTTTCTATCAAATGGTCCAATTCCAACAGGAAAGGTTGGCAGCAGTTTTGTCCACTGTCAGTGGGATGGATAAAATCATTTCCACAACAATTGAATACACTCAGCAGCGACAAGCATTTGGAAAGTCTATTTTGGACAATCAAGTTGTCCATTTTAGGTTGGCTGAATTGGCTACAGAGGTAGAGGCTTTGAGAGCTCTGGTATACTGTGCAGTTGGTACGTAGGTCTATTCTTTCTAAGATAAAGTAGTTGGCACATTCATCGGTTTCTTTAGATAATAAAAATCTTATTCATTTTTTTCATTTATATTCATTGACGGAGTAGACACCTTGGTCGACGGCCATGACGTTACAAGACTAGCATCAATGGCAAAACTTAAATCAGGTAGGTTGTCCCGAGAAATTGGGGATGCTTGTCTTCAATATTGGGGAGGAATGGGGTACTCCAGAGGAACCCCTCCTTCAAAATTCTACCTAGACAGTCGACTTATGTCAATTGGGGGTGGTGCTGACGAAGTTATGTTGGAAATTATTTCTAAACTGATGAACATTAGTCCTAGAGGAAAGAAATAATAATCATTGCACATTTTAAAGCAAAAGTACCTGTACAAATTGACTTTAATCGTGTTTTTGTGTCTTGTCAAATTACATTAGCCGAAATTTTCGAGCCCAACTCGAATTACATTATCATTGTCATTATTGAATAAAAATACACTTTTCATACGACCAATTCTATATGTTAACTTGATAAACGCTTTAACAAAGATTCACATCAAATGATTCTTGAGCCATTGATTATTCCCTGTTTGCTGATTAAGCTATCTACTGTTTACAGTTTAATGCCTTTAAACTGGTTTACAAGGAAAGATGACCCGAAGTTCATGCATAATACTTACAGTTATCTTGCATGTTATATAAAAGCTAAATAACATGGTACAAAAAGGTTACAGAGTGACTGATATGAACCTTTACTATACAGAAACACGGCCGGACTGCGAAAGAGTTCGTTTAATTAAAGTGAAGTAAAAACTTGATTAATAATACACGAACCCTGCTGATATGCGGGAACTATTCATCTTAATAAAAAGTCTGTTCATGATTTGTTTGTACTTTCTAAACGTAAGCAAAATTCTTCTTAACGAAAACAATGTAAAACTTGCCTTCTCAGATATTATAAGTTTTGATATAAGGATTTAAATAAACATAAACTAACGTAAAAAATAAGCTATTGGATACGTTGTCCGTACTTTGTAAAAAAGTTGATTGTCCTTTTAAACAAGAGCTTTTCAATGCAAAAAGTTAACAGATTAACATTTTTTAGAGCTTTCTCAAGCAGTCCTGCTATAAAAAGTATAACTAACGTCAAAACTGCTTGCCAAAGAGTTGTAGCATTTCATGAAAAAAGTAAAAACTACTCGTCCCTTTCTCCCGTATACACTTCCTCCCTTGCCGAGGCGTATTACACGGTGGAACAAAAGAAGATTCAGGCAACTGTTTCCAAAGTAAAAAGTCAATTTATTCTGTATTATATCTCATATTATTTTGTTTTATCCATGAGAAATGATTTCCCTTTAAATGATAAATTGTCTCTAAAACTGCATTTTTTTCTTTCCATCCATGGCCATATCTGTAATAGTACTAACCTAACGTATGATATCCCCGTCAAAGGCATTCTACTTATAACTTTCTCCCACTATACTACTCTTCAAACGATAAAGTTAACTGCATCCAGCTTGAAATAATGACTTCCTACCTGCAATCTACTCCCATGTTTAAAGGAGTTAAGTAAAAGTTCAGCGTGCATGCGATAGACGATGCAGTAAATTGGCCTTACTCGTCTGCAGTGAAAGGCCCTTTGTACTGTAGCTTAAGCATGTTGCTCCTTTTTTACTTGCACGTAAATTGTAATGTAATGATGGTCCTGGTTTTGTTGGTGATGGTGCAGATAATTGAAACGGAAATCAACCCAAATGTACAAGGTTGGGAGAACCAAGAGGAATTTCCATCTCACGAAATCATAAAAAAGTTTGGAGATGCTGGGCTTCTCGGAATTCGATTTGATTCCGGTACGTCTGTCTATCTTCTATGTAACGTATGTCTGTCTTATTAGCATTCATCCACATCCTCAAAAAAGGAACCAGCCAGTTGGTAACCACATTCTGCCGGATCCACGAAACGAAGAGGCAAAAAAAGCTATTGCAGCAATATACCATAACGTATATTTGAATCCGCATGGAATCAAAAGAACATAAGTATAAAGAGAAACTAAACGGAGATATTATATAATATTGCTTGTCGAATGTCGATTATCTCTACCAAACATTTTTCTACATATGTAATGCTCGTACACAGTCAACTTTAGAGTGTATCAAGAAGTAGGCTTGTAGATATGGATGTACTTTCACGTACTTCAGAATTTAGATCGTGGAATAAACACTGGCTTTCTCCCGATAAGCTGAATAGTTCCTGGGTAGCTAGGGAGCTTAGAAGAAAGGGTTATGGTCCTTTGTGAAGAAAGGATGTGTCGTTGAAGTCAATTTACCTAAATATTCGATTTGGAGCAAGTTATTGGATTTTGATATCCGTATGAGTTTTGTGATTTGATTTTGTTTCAATTCGACAGAATACGGGGGATTAGGATTAAATTATAAATATCAAGCAGCATATTTGGAAACTGTGGGGAAAATTCCTGCAGTCGGCGTCACAGCAAGCATTACGGCTCATACTGAAATTACATTACCAGCCTTAGCAAGGTCTACAAAATATGCTTTCTATCTACAACTCTGACATATTTATGCCTATTTTAGAATGTTATAAGCGGAATTTTCTATCTCGCTGATTTTTCGCTTACATTTGACATAATTTAATTTAAATCTGCGAGTAGTAGTAATGGGATTTTGTTTAGGGGAATGAAGTATAAGTGGGAGACTTTTTGGGAGTCGAGTTTGTATCTGTATTTCCAATAGAGAACCAGAACGTAGTCTATATAAAATTAGATTTCTGATAATAGGATTTTGTTCATTATTTTCCCAAGTTTTTTTTTTCAATCTCGCTTTCCATACTGGTGAAGCGTTGCGTTGGTCTTTATTTACCGTAAACTACTTTAGGGCTTGAATTATTTATTGAATTTTTGATTCCCCAAATTTGAGCTTTTCCTTTATCTCTTTCTGACGTTAGTAATGAGTTTCAGTCGGGAAAGTTCACTTTTAATATAAAAAAATACTATAATATTCTATAATCTCTCGGATGGAATATGAAAAGAATGTAGCGTAGTTTCTTAAAAATAAATTGAGCATAAAAAGGATGCTCTTGTTTTTTATACAGATTTGGAAGCGATAAGCTTAAAAAGCAATTCCTCATTCCTTCTATTTCAGGAGATGTAGTTTCCTGCTTGGGAGTTTCCGGTGAGGAACATATTGAGAAATTAACTCATATTTTTTTCTTTCCTCATATTAAAGTAAGTCTTAAAGAAATTCTTGGGAATTATATAAATCAACAGAACCCCATGCAGGCTCGGATGTAGCTCGGATAAAAGTATTAAACTTGTATAACAAAAGTAAAGTTCACGGAGAATTTAGCTTGACAGAAAATTGATTTCCTTTCATTATTCAGAATTAATGACTATGTTTTGCTAAAGTCTCCGGTCTGTAATTAAAAGCAAGTATGTATTTACTCAATGAATGACTGACTGACTCATGTTATTAAATAAAGACAACAGCGATAAAGAATAGGGGAGCTGCTGGGTCTGACTTGATTATAAATGGACAAAAGATGTGGATCACGAACGGTTGTAAAGCGGATTGGATGTGTTTGCTCGCAAACACTTCAAATGGCCCTTCGCACAAGAATAAATCTCTCATTTGTGTCCCAATGGACTCTAAAGGTACCTACTGTTAACTTTTTGCATTTCAATTCAGTCAAATCCCTTCTTTCACGCAGACGAATCCTTCCAAGTAAATTAAATGGTATCTTAAGGTGAAAGCGCTCAATAGTTACAAACATGGGTTATTTGTTAACTCGTGCAAAATAATCCGCTTCAAGGTGCTTTATTCATGGATTCATTTCTCAAATTCAAAGGAATATCAAAGACAAAGATCCACAAGCTGGGATGGAATTCTTCAGATACGGCTCAGATTTTCTTTGAAGACGTCCACGTCCCTGTAAACAACATTATCGGAGATGAAGGCAAGGGATTTCTTTACCAAATGCTCCAGGTAGATAACTTTCTACATTAATTATATGAAGAACCTCAGCTTAGCTAGAGTGATTCTTTGGTTCACAGTTATGTTTATTGTGCACATACATTTTCATATTACACCCAAATGATGGATTACACTTCAAATCCAACCAAGTTCCATCCTTCGATTCACAAAATTTAGAAATCTAACTCGTGTCTTCATGTTTCTTTCAATCTAACATGTTTACTGATATCACCTTTATTTCTCCATAGCTTTCTTTTCTTTTCTTGCTAACAGTTTTTTTGGTCAAGCATGCCTCACTCTGTTCTTTTTCTAACGATGTGCTCTTTTTGTATTTAACAGTTTCAAGAAGAAAGGCTCGGGTTAACCCTTGGACATCTTGGGTTGTTGGATAAAGTGATAAGTGACACGATTGAGTGCACTAGAAAAGGAGACGCTTTTCAAAAATCAATATTGGATAATCAAGTTGTCTATTTTCGTCTGGCCGAACTAGCTACAGAGGTTGAAGCATTGAGAGCTTTAACGTACAGAGCCGTAGGTAAATATAATGGGTATTTTACACACTATCACCCCCTAAGATGAGACACAGACCTCTTGTTAAGGACATGTTAGATAACTAGTAGGCTGTATCATCTTAGATAAGTTGTATTGCATTACATCACATAGTTTATTTTTCCTCTGCAAAAATCCAACAAACATCCTTTGGAAAGAATGCATACACCTAAGGATTTCACTAGAGATTTGAATTGGAAGAGCAGCAAAAAACAAAATTGCCCAACACACATACATCCGTCCAGCCTAAGTCTTTTTCATCCATCCATCATCGTTAAAACAAATATTTTTCCCCATTTGAAAGATGGAGTAGTTTTCTTATTGATTGTGCCACGCTGAGTTAGAAGTTTTGATCCGGATTGTCTGTAAAAGTTTTAGGGTTTTTAGAACCAAAAAATCTTGCTCTTTTTACTACTACTACTACTATAAAAGCTACTTACTATTTTTATTCTTTCCGTTGTAGATATGATGGTCGAAGGGAAAGATGTTACTAGATTGGCTTCCATGACCAAATTGAAAATCGGCAGGCTATCCAGAATCGTTGCAGAGAGTTGTATGGGATTATGGGGCTGCTGGGGATGTACAAGGGAGGCTTTTATCTCCAGGTTTTATAGAGATAGTCGATTAGCCTCGATTGGAGGAGGAGCAGATGAAATCATGTTGGAAATCATAGTTAAACTCATCGGAATATCTCTGCCATCGGGTGGGTTTAAATGATCTTCCTTCAGATCAATGGTCTCTATTCAATTTACAGAAATGGGATAAAAACGCAAGTAGTAAGTCGCTGTGGAACATACTTTAATTCATGGCACGATCCCCATGCTCTTCTGTGCTGTGTTCTACTTCTTTCTTAGTGTATGTTGATGGGGTACTTAAGGAATTTTGTTTTTATTTAAGTACTTATTTCTTTTAAGAAAAGAAACATCATTGAGATCGCTGAACCTTGTTTTCTTTCAATGGAGGATGGCATAAATAGTTGGAAGTGGAAGACGTTATGGAGCTCTTTTCTTCGAGGAAATTAATAGATTTGGTCGACTGATATGATATAAGTATAAGTTTATGACTAATACGAATACGGTATGCACATATAGTTCACGATTTCATTTCACATTCTACGTTTAAAAGATGATTTCGTTCTGCAAAGTTTAAGACCGTATCGTAGCTTTTTTTTGTAAAAAAATAGAATTTATCTGATGTATTAGCATCAAGTAATATCTACTGAAATAAATATAACGTGCACATTAAAGCTCTCTTTCTGAAAACCATCTAGAATCTGCGTATTTCTACAACTTATATTTAAGTTCTTGTAGGAACTTTCTCCTATGCACGGTCTTGCCGATTCACATCCAAAGCGGACACCAGTTAACATGGAAAACTTGACCTGCACTGGTCGACTTAGTG
>JAQFZX010000826.1:0-43556 GCA_034682405.1 Hydroisotoma schaefferi
CTAGGATTCCGTCTCAATTTCAAAATATTGTCAAAAATGCCAGAAAAATACAAATTAACGTATTTCAACGGTACAGGAAGGGGTGAAGCCATAAGGGTAGCGTTTGCTTATGGAAAGACGCCATTTGAAGATGTTAGAATTGAAGGAGCAGAATGGCCAGAAGTTAAGAAAAGTAAGGGAAGGTCTATTAATATTTATTTATAGAAGTATTATAGCAGTTTTTAAAATGGAAGTTCTATAAAACGAGTATGTATTATCTTCCAGAAATGCCATGGGGTCATATGCCATTGTTGGAAGTGGACGATGGAACGGTAATCGCTGAGTCGCTTGCAATTCTACGGTTCGTTGCAAAAAAGGTTAAGCTATACGGCCAGAACGATTACCAAGCGGCTAAATGTGATGAATATGGATACGTTTTGGAAGATCTGAGAGGAGGTATACCTATTAAGAATCATTGTCGCCACCACTAGGGGTACGAGGGTACATTTGTACCCCCTAACCCCCTAGTTTTCTAATACACCTCCTGGAATTCCCGATAAGCCCTATCCTTCACATGTTAAGCATGCCCCGCTAAGCCACACCCCTTCATATCCTTTAATGCTATTTGTACCCCCTGGTACCCCTTCGTAGTTGGGCCTTATCCAGAAGTTGACGATTTACGCATAAGTAAACTACAATTTGTCATAATTAATTTCTACAGAAATGTACAAATGCACCTTCAGCCCATTGGATGCAGCCGGAAAGGCTGATCTGAAAGCGACTTTTATTTCAACAACTATTTCCAAGATTTTTGGAAAGTTTGAGCAAGCGATAAGTTCAACTGGGGGTCCCTACTTACAAGGGGGGAGTGTGACCTTTGCAGACATTCTTCTTGCAACCTTGGCGGATGCATTGGAGACTTCTATAGATCAATCCATCTTGAGCAAGTATCTTGGAATTAAAAAGCTAAAAGACACGGTCTTCACTTTACCTGGAATCAAGGAGTATATTGCATCACGAATTCACGACCGAAATAATCCTGATAGCCGGATGTATCGTTAACTGATGTTTAACTCCTTTGTTACAAAATTCAGTTGGATTGATGAATAATAAAGTAATCTGATTAATTACATTGCACATAATTAATTTCTACCGGATCTGCCTAAGTAAATCAATCCATTTCGTCATACATAGTTCTTACGGTTGAATAGAATAAGCTACGTGTGGTTGTGTGGGATGTGGTCACAATCAAGTTATGCGTTGGTAGAACGTACCACATCAATAACTTTCCATTCCTACCTAGATCTAATTTCATGAAACAGGAAAGCCAGTGGATTTGGATGCGTTTGTCTAATTATGGAATAATTAATTAACAATGTAAATGTAACTAGAATAACGGCTCAGTTTCTACACTCGAATCTACCCATATAAATAAATAGAATCGTGTGGCTTTCATGTAGAGATTCTTCTTCATCTTCTGAGAGTTTAACTTTAGCAATCAGGTCCTAAATAAATAAACAGGCAAGTTAAGTAGTAGTAGCGTTTAAAAACATGATGCTTCAAAGGGTAATCGCTCCATTGGTTGGATTCCTGGTCTTTCATCAGGTCAGTTGCTAAACTTTCTCTGAAAAACTACTCGGAAATCACCTGCAAAACCGTTGAAAAATATGTGATTTTTATTGATTAATTGCACAGGTTGTTGCAGGACACTTTCACATCGATGTGGCCAGTGATGACCTGGATTCAGCCCTTAGAAAAGAACGTTCCGAGCTGAACCAAGATCAGATTGAACTATTGGAGGAAGTCCTCGCTGCAGATGATGCCATCATTGAGCGTCAAAAGAGAGGAATAGTTGATCAGGTCTGTACGGTTTCCTAATTACCCTAAATCCTCGCCCATACACCGCCCTCGTTAATTATACCGCACGCCTATCCTTTGCGTTAATAGGGGCCTTTCTCCCATGTTAAATATGCTTCGAAACATCTTTTTTATGCATCAACGTCCTCGGTATCTGGGCAAGGATTTAGGGTAGTTACATACAGACAACTCTGAACATTTTGAGGTAAATGGTAATTATTTCTTGTTTTTTTCTGCAGATTTTGGCAAGCATCGCAGGCGTAGGACAAGGGCTCGGTTTCCAGGTACTTGGGAATGGATTCAATCAACCGCTTGTTTCTGGAGCCCCTAATGCAAGCGCTAACCTTACAGCCCCAAAATCCGACGTTCCAACCAACGCTTCTTCAGTCGCTGGTGCTAATGCTAATGCAACTCGACAACAGGCCCCTACTCAAGCCCAACAACAGGAACAGCAACCGGCTGATAACAATGATAACCATTTGTTCCAACAGATTTCTCAAGTTATTATATCCTCGGGGACGAGGAACGTTACTGGGATTGTTGACAACGCGTTGAAGATCGCTACTCCGGGACCCGTTCGGGAGTTGGTTAATGGGATTCTGGGGGTTGCTTATTGTAATAGCATTAGGCGACTTTTGGGAAGATGTTAGATGGAATTTACTTAAGTATTTATTCTGTTCTGTAGTGCATTTAGGCATATTTGTATCCGTGCGATACATATACTTGTACTTTATCATTCTAAGCAGTTAATCCTGTGTTTTACTTGTAGACTTGAAGCTAAATACGTGCTCGTATTTCTCGTTTAATTACAACATGCATAGAGCTATTGATTCGTGACTTATTAAGGTCACTAGTGACCTTAATGATGGTCGATAAGATAATAAACTATACCCATCTTTACTACTTCTTTAGGCGATTAATGCCCAATTGCCCACCTCAAATAATTTTGCATGAAAAATAAAGCCAACCTAAACGTGCCCCTCTGATAGCCTACATCCCGTAATTCTGGAGAGTTTGTTAACTCTCATCCTTTAAAAATACCTCTTAAGTAAAAAAAAACCGTTTTTAAACCGAAATTCGGACCAAAAATGCCCAAAAAGCGGATTAAATCCACCAAAAGTTTCGAAAATGCGGAGCTTTGTAGCCTAGAATTGTGTAATGAAAGACTAAAAGCTGAGAAACGGGGAGAGGGCCGGCTAGGCATGTGTTTCAGTGGAAAAACTCGGGGAAAACTTCAACAGATTCGGGTGAGTTCTATTTCTGCTTTTGTATAAAATTACTTGACCTCTGACCTTTTACGATAAGCCTTATTCGATAACCCCCACAACTAGTGAAAGTGACCTCTGACCTTTGCCAAGAAGGAAGATGGCTAGCAGCGTTTTGAGAATTCTGAGAGGGAGGAGTTCCTCCATCGTCCTTGCCGGGTCCACAACAAGACTTCCTAAACCCAGTCATACTTGCTCGGCGCCTGGGCTTATCCGGCAGATAAGCTCGCTTCGCCAGGTTGCAGCACCGATAAGCGCTCATTTTGTTCAGGTAGGGGCTTGTCTCATACTTATCGTCTTGCTTATCCTTTATTGATAAATGATAAGTAAATTGACCTTTTTTTGTATAGAATGACCTCGGTTGCGGAGCTCAACACCGACTGACCTTATCAGCCTCCCAGTCACTTCGAAACTTTTCAGTTGAAAGCCGTTCCGTTAAGGTGGATGATATTCGAGCTCGCGTTCTGAAAGTTGTAGGCGCTTTCAATAAAATTACTGCTGAAAAGGTGAGATTTAGTGAATTAAGAATATCCGACCTTATCTATTGATAAGCGAGGACAAAGGGGGAGGGTGGGTGTGGCTGATTCTATCTTGAATTTAAAGGTCAATGCTTAGACGGTTGGTGTTGGGATGTATTTTTTTAATGTATTTTGGGTACTAATTACTAAAATGATTGATTGATTGGTAAAAAAAACAGGGTCTGTTGTGTGGCCAATGCAGTTCCTCAGTTGGGGGTCGTCAATTTGTCAGAAATTATTCAGCAGCTGAGCCTCTGTCATTGGAACTTATTCGAGATAGAATACTTTTAGTCCTTAAACTTTACGATAAAGTTGATCCCATCAAGGTAAACCTATCCTGTTTTTGAAAAGGGTTGTTTCAGTTCAGGGCTGCGCTGGCATTATTTTTGGAGTGCAGGTTTTTTTGTTTGTATTCATTTTTTTTGTATCTCCTCCGTTCGAGTTTATTTTATTGGAAGTTATGTAGCGTAAAGCGTAGTAAAAATTTTCAAAAACTGGGTTCTACCTTTTATATCTCCGAAGAACTGTATCTGTAACTGTGTAAAATGTTGAATTAAATTAAATGAACTTTTTCTGGTTTCTTTTTCAGTTATCTGTTGATTCACATTTTATGAACGACTTGGGATTGGATTCACTCGACCATGTTGAAGTCATTATGGCAATAGAAGATGAATTCGGTACGTGACGAGGAAGAGCGAGACTTTTATCATCATTCTAGATCGGTTTAATTAATGTTTTTTATACTGTAGGATTCGAAATTCCGGATGCAGACGCAGAGAAACTGCTAAGACCCGCTGACATCATTCAATATATTGCTGACAAGAAGGATGTGTACGAGTAATTTTTAGTAAGTGAATGGATTTTAAATAGGGTTAGACTTCCAATGACTGAAGGAGAGTTTTTCTAACTGCTCACGTTTTTTTTGTTACAGGGAACCAGATTAAATTGAAATAAGAATTATAAATAAATGTAGGAAAAAGTAATTAGAAAAAAGTGTTATATCAATAAATGTTGGGATGAAATAGCAATCCTCCTACTGCCATGCTTGTGGTTTGTTGAAATAATGTATTTCTTAAGTAATTATGAGTCAACACTTCCTTTTTAAAACGTGTCATCTTTTCAATCATGTAGATCCCGGTTGAGTAATACTTCAAATAAATTGTCAGTTTAGTAGACAAACAGGTTTATTACCCTGAATTTCATTCCAAATCCGACGAGTAATCATATCAGAATAAAGGTTGGCACATGCTCAACGTATACGTACATTATAATATATATTTCTATAAAAATATTTCGAGATCAACGGTACCAGGAAATGGATATGTCAAGTTTAATCACAGACATTAGGTTATTACCTATACACAGCACCACGCAGAATGTAAAGCCGCAGTAGTGCAGTGTAAATTATATTCCAAAAATTCTGAACGAAATATCATCGAAATCAAACTTTATCATTTCCTTCCATTTCCGTTTCAACTTCAAGTTCAACTACAAAATCTCGGAGTAGAATCTCGCAGTCATTTTCTTCCCATCTACAAAAATCAAGTATTCCTAAAATGTGCTTGCCTTTGGCTTTATCGATCTTCTCCTTCAAGACATTAAACTTGAAAGACTTAAACTCTACGTCGAACCATTGCTCCCTGACCTCATCTCGGAGTAGCATGCGAAAAAACCGAGGTTTGAAATTACTTAGTCGTGGACAATCTGAAAAGAAGGGAATAGAATAATAAATTACACTCATGTACACGTCAATTTACTTTATCTTTATCATCCAAGTACAACAGTACCTGAAAGCGTTTTCCCGGAATGATGATCCACCGAGGGCATTAGTAACGGCCCACAGTAACTTTTATACTCTGCCGTTATTTGCTCCACTATGTCGCGCGTTGTCGTTCCCTGTTTATTTTCTGATTAACCAGATAAATTAATAGTACGAACGAAATATGACTGAACCAGAACGAAAGGGAATTAAATGCAAAATAACCACCTTTATTGTTAAGAAGAGAGGTGGGTAATTTTCGCCTATCGGAAGCCCAGTATTTTATGTTGCATTTTTTACAATGACAAGTTGGACGGCTTCTGAATACTGGCCATTTAACGCTTTCCATTTCCCTGAGTATTTTTACGTCTTTTATAGTTTTGAAATAGGGCTACAAGAAATAAAATACGGTCGTTCGTTAGAGTTTTCAGTAAACATAAGTTCTATTCGTTGATAAAAGTGGACAATTAAACTTCTTACTTGATGGAAAGTCAGGTCTGGAAGATGGGGATGTTCTATAACGGTTTTCGAGTCCACCAAATCGACTTTCTCAATAGTTCCTCGAAAACTGCATGAAACACTTTCCCTCTTTTGTAAAGTCAATTTATCCAATTTAATGCAATGGGTATCAAAATCCAGTGCAAACATCTTCGGGCAGTTGATTAAAGGATATATTGTTCCCCCGGCCGATATGGTTAAGTCTGAACGTTGAATTATCTCGAGGTATTCGGCGACAGATAATAAAGTTTGAATTTTCTTCACCTGCTCTTTCGGCGTTAATTGAAAGTATCGAGGAATCTCGTTCGTCAAGTAAATCTAAATAGGAATCCAAATGTTAATTTTTGTTTTCAAGAGCATAGTATGGTTTAGAGTTTAGTGAAGTTAATTAATCAAATGTTCCATACATCTGTGAACACGCTTGTCATTACGTGATGCTCTAATTTACTCGCAGGAACAACGGTGGCTTTGGTCAAAATTATCCAACTTCCAGGAAGTAGTGCTTCTCCTTTCCGTAAAGTCTCTTTCTTCATGAACAGCTTTACTCTAAAAAAATAATAAAATGTTTTGTGACAGTGAAACTAAACCAATTATTTATATTATCACTTGCTTACTAACTTCAAAGGGGGTGACGTCTTGTCAACCACTTCTATCCACCGATAAGCAACATACTGTCGAAATATTTTGGAATTAGCTTCGCCATCAATGAGCTTTCCATCCTTGATTTCTTTATAACTTATTTCACTTTCAAACGAGCTAAACCGTTCAACTCTCCCGACATAGGAGACGACACCGATGAGATCAAGGTAATCTGGAAGAGGCGGCCCTCTTTTTTCATAATGATGCGTTCTGAAATGAATGGTCCAAGTGTGAAGTTTAAAATAATCCTTTCCTTCCATTCAAAACATCTACGTTTACTTACAACGAAAGAAGAATCATGGACGGACTGCCTATCCACGTTGTTTTATCAATTAAAGGCATGTTTAGCCATTTGGAAGATCCGTCAAAAGGTATTTTACTAACGTGACGAACTTGATACTTATCTACTTTGATTTCTAAATTTAATAGGTGACTCCTATAAGGGAACTTGATGTGAGATTTCAAGTAGTCGTATTCCTTGTAAAACCCTTTGGCAATCAGAAGTCGATCTCCCACCTCTACGTTGCTGTGAACGAGCTCATTCTGTAAAAGTACACGGAAATATTCAGGGACTGTCGACATTAAACTTGGCAAGTGGTTTACCATTTCATTAAACAATGTCATAACGCAGGCTCCAGACTCATCTGCAATGATGACGTTTCCTATAACGAGGACACAGGGTGGTTTTGCTTTTGTCACAACAAAGTCTACCTTTTTCTCTGTGGAATCGATAAGTAAACTATTATGTTTTATTTTGTAACCTTTGCAAATTAGAAACGATTAGAAAGGAGTGCTGAAATTACTTGCGACAACTGTAACCAAAACTGGAGCCAGCAGAGGGTTGTAGTACGTCGGAGCAGCGGATTTTGACAATCGATCAAGAGTTTCACAACTCTCTTCTAATTTTTCCAACGCTGCCGGTAATTCTCCCGTACTAGAGAGAGTTTCAACTCGCATCGCTTTAAAAAAACGTAGAAAAACATATTTATGTAATCGATTAATTCTGCACGTCTTATTTCTTTAAAGTTCCTCACCAAGTGACGGTTTCAAGTCTGGAAATCCAACAACTATGGAGTTAGTCCACCCCCAAGCTTCCACAAGTGGAACCTCGTTCCTCCCAGATAACTGGAATTATTACAATAATTTAATAACGAATTTTTTGAAATCAAATCCCTCTTTTTAGTACTATAATATTATTGGGCTGATGATAAGGATAAACTTACAACGAAATACGAATTTGATTCGAGTTCTGGTACAGATGAATCGCCGTTTGGCTTGGACCGTTTATTTGGAGGAGGAATGTTGTTAGTAGTTGGAACATGGGACGGTGACGGTGACGGTGACGGTGACGGTGACGGTGATGGTGACGCGGGCGACAACGCTGACGCTGACGGAGATTTCGAAGAAGAAACTGCCCAAGTCGAGTCTATCTTCTTCAGTTTCACCACGAGCGAAAAATTACTGCAAGACGCTGACGCTGACGGATTCGAAAAAGATACTGTCGAGCCTCTCGTCACCGGTTTGGCTGGTGAATTACTGCAAGACGCGGATAGTGACGGATTTGAAAAAGATACTGTCGAGCCTTTCTTCACCGGTTTGGCTGGTGAATTACTGCAAGACGCGGATGGTGACGGATTTGAAAAAGATACTGTCGAGCCTTTCTTCACCGGTTTGGCTGGTGAATTACTGCAGGACGCGGATCCTGACGCACGACTTCCATTCCCATGTCCTTTATCATCGTTGACTTCTTCAATATCCTTCCTAGTACTTCTTGTCGGATAACGGCCCGTCATATTCAGTTCCTGAGTGATCCACTCCACTAAAAACAATCTATAAAAACAAGTTTAATTAAATAAACATACTTTCCAAAAACCAGAGTTGATTTTAATAATAAAAAAGCTTCAAAATTTCGAAAAATACAAACCGAAGTCGAAGACTCCAACAACTCCAAGTCCAACTCGAGAGAGCCAGTTTTCTGGCTAGTCCAACTCTCCACAACAATCTAAAAACTAAAAACCCCAAAACAGTATGTTTCCCGCCACAAACCTGTCATCCCCTTTGTCTTCAAAACCTCTCTTTAACTACCAAAGTGTAAGGGTACTTTGAGAATGATTTTGAGAATGATATCATCTTATCATTATCATCCATACTGATTGCCTTATCATTTCATTGACATGACTTCGGATGATCTTATGACCTCCATACGGACCTCATGACCTCCATACGGACCTCATGACCTCCATAAGGACCTCATGACCTCCATAAGGACCTCATGACCTCCATAAGGACCTCGTGACCTCCATAAGGACCTCATGACCTCCATAAGTACCCCGTGACCTCCATAAGGACCTCATGACCTCCATAAGGACCTCGTGACTTCCGTAAGGACCCCGTGACCTCAATAAGGACCTGATGACCTCCATAAGGACCTCGTAACCTCCATAAGGACCTCATGACCTTCTCAAAGGCCTTATAAAGGTCACATTTCCCTTGCCCCCAAAAATGTCAGGACAACCTACGATAAAGATAAGATTCTCTAGACGCTCAAGAACAAACATTTCTTGATATTTTTTAAATTGCGTCACGTAAACTTTGACATTTTTCTTTCTCCAGTAATTTTGAAATAGAAATATCAACTTTTGTTGGGTCAAACCCCGTTGTTTGTTGCCATTTATACGATGTTTCAAATCCCTGATAAATATATTAAATGCGCCGTATGCAATAGTATCCCTCCGTTGGAGATCTTTAGCTGCGATGACCTATATAATCCCCACATGGTATGTGACTTTTGTCGCATCAACGGGAATCAGTTCCGCTGTCCTGTGGATAAATGCGGGTTATTCCTGACCAGAAACGCTGTATTGGAGAGGGTCATTAAAGACGTTGAGAGGCCGTGCCCCTACGCAAATATTGGGTGTGACGTGATCCTGGACAGGGCCCAGATGCATGACCATTTGATTGAGAATCAGTGTAGCTTCTTGTGAGTATATTTTACTGTCTCTATATGCAATTGCTTATCTTTTTATTGCTTATCATTATGGTGACCTTTCTCAGCCAGGTCAAATGCCCCCTGGGGCTGTTCTGCGGGGATGGGAAAGAGATAGGAGAATGTGGGAAGAGCGTGAGCATCCGAGGGTTCGGGAGTCATCTTAAGGATGATCATCGCTTTGCACCCGTTCCCGTACCTTATTCCATGCAAATGGACCTACCCCCGCGTTGTGGTAGGTTTTTTGTTGCATTTACTGCTAAAAGTGTGGTAATTAAAGGGTATTGTATTATATTGGGGTTTTTTAATCAACAAAAAGATCTCCTTATCACGATGATGGCTGCAGGAAGTGCTAGAATATTGGAATTTGATGACAAGGAGTTCCTACTTATTGGATCTATTGGCAGGGATTTAAGGGATGTTGAGCACTTTGTGCTCATTTTAATAGGAACTGAAAAGGAAGCAGAGCTTTACACTTGGGAACTGACCCTTATGGGTCATGAGCGTTCTGCAATGGCTGGGGTAATAAATTTATTACCGTATTTCCGGATATAATACCTCATCTACCATCTTTCTATATTAAATAACCCCCAGGGGAGTAATAATACCCTGAAATACGGTATTACGGTCCGGTGAATAAAACCGTATTTGTTTTTACAGTACACAGTTAAATTTGAGGGTCCCGTAGCAGGTTTAGAGTCTATGGATATTTATCAAGATATCACCGTCCCTCAGCAAACGCTCATGAGGTATTCCCATCAAATCGTGGACGGGAAGGATAAAGTGACGAGGGTACTTTTCGGAATGGATGTAAATATCATGAAATCAAATGCCAGTGATCGTCCTCGTCCCCAGGGCGTGCCGGTGCCCCCTTCCCCGGGGGCGGGGGTCAAGGGAAATGACGAGAGTGATGCTACTTCTTCTCCAGCGTCAGGTGGATCTGCTAGCGAACCAACTCCTGGAAATAGCTCATCTGGATCGGGAGATTCGTCGGATAATCCACAGGATTCTGCTGGTGACGCTGGAGACATAAATCATAATAAAAATGCAAGTAGCAGCGTCGTTCTTGCCGTAGCAGAGGACAAGGAAACCCCTACACTTACTTCTGCAACCGGTAGTTCTTCCTACTCAGATCGCTCGGATTATCATCCTGATTTGGGAAACTCTATGTTAACCCTTTTTGGTCTTTACAATCGTATTAGAGAGGAAGGAAAGCGATGGGAGGGAGGTGCTGGAGTCAAAAATCAAAATAAACAGCGAAGAGTCCGTTTTACCCGTACAGAAAGCCAATATGAAGAAGAATTCGGGACTTGTCCGAAAAAAGTCCGGATGTAGTTTGCATTAAATAATAAGAGACTCGAGCAACAGGATGAATACCATGATGAAGGGGTTAATGTGGGCAGAACAACATGTAAATTCTACGTAGTAGATTATTTAAAATATTTATAATAAGGCAATGGATTTAGCAAGGAGTAAGAGGCCATTTCCAAGCAAAGCTGTGAATAAAATGTGTATTCTGTCTGTAAATAATTAAAGCTGTACTTTAGCTTTAGTTTTAGAACTTATGGAATTAATAGCCCTGAATGAATGGCACGAATGCGATATTTAGGCAGGATGAAGCTATGAAGTTAAGGATGTATCGATTAAAGCTTCTGCTACGCTCAATTTATTAGACTTGTAGTGAAACAAGCTATAAAAAATATTACACCTGAAGTTGAAGTAAACTCTACTCTAGTTTTAACCAGTGTGTGTGGGTATTTGTATGTAAAATTCTGTAAAAGAGTTAAAGATACGGGTGGGTATGCATGGATTCAGAAGTTAAGAATATTTTACTGGGTTTTTGCTGAAACTGTAGAAGAGAGAAAGAAATAAAGTAGGTATTTATGGCATGAAGAAAGTTAGGCTTTGCTAGGAAGGTATGGTGAAAGTAAAATGTTACTTGCAATCCCTTTTTACCGTCTGCTGACTCGCAAAATAACATGGAAATGAAATCTACCCCTTTTTATTAACTTCTTGAAACTTTTGAAGGATCTTTTGAGGGTTTTAAGAATATTTAAGTTGGGGTTTAAAATAAGGATAAAGGATTTCTTCGGGTTTTGGGCTTATTTATTTTTATTTTTTGGGACAGTAGTATTCCATCGGGGTTTGGGGTTTAATTTGTATAACGTTATCCGGGTAGGTTTCATTAAATAATACCGTATTTCCCGAAATAATGCCCCCTCGAAATAATTCCCCCCCCCCCCCCCGGTATAATGCCCCACAACCTTTCCATGTTGAAATGATGAATAATTCTTGCTTTAATTGTTAGTAGAATTTCCAATTTCCCCGTCGACAATAATTCCCCAGGGGCGTTATTTCTGTAAATACACATTCCACTATAAATAACAAACCCCCAGGGATGGGTTATGCTTTCCCTATTTCCTAAATTCCAACATAACAAGACATAAGGTGATAAATCGTCCAATGCATTGATACTTTCCTTACAGGAAGTTTCCTTAAAATACAACAACTACAACATAATCCTCCTCCCATCCCACCTACCCTTCCTTGCATGCACAATTTTTATGGTATTTAGTCCGAGCAAGTCGTGAGTAGTGGTGGGCCCCGTGTTAGAGCACTTAAAAGGTACGTATAACTTGGTTGATATCCTATCATCGTGGAAATTATCAACATCACTAGAGAAGAGGAAAGCTAGCACGAAGCCTGTAGAGCTTTCATTTGCTATTTCACGTTCCTTCCTTTAACAAAGGATGAAGGAGAGTTAGTAAATTTGTAAAGGGAAAGTAAAGCATTTATTTCCACACTTTCCGTGTTTCCCTTTTAGTCTAGGGTTGGATTTTGGGACCCAATAAAGCATTTTTATACCCTTAACTTGTAATTTGGCCTGCATGTTCCATGGTCTGGGTCAATTAAAGTGTAAATAATTGTAGAGTTTGTAAGAAAAGTTTATGCAGGTTTATGTTACTTTTAAGAAGGACCTTACGACTTTCTCCACCTGTAAACTTGGGTTGGGAGTTGGAAAAAGTAGAGAATACTCTAGCGTGGTTCTACTTAATAGGCAACCGTGTGTCTTGAACACGCTTAAGTTTTTGTAGATTGTAATATAATGACCACCATACCAGGGCCAAATAGACGTGCTTTGGCTGCATAACATTGCGTGTAGTGTAGGGGCTTTCTTTTTCCATTATGTTCTGAAGAACATACTTGATCCTGGGTGTTTATTTCGTGTGGATGGGATAAATAATTGAAATTGAAGTAAGGGATTGTTGTGAGTTTAGCTTTGAGAGTGAGTATATACTTGGCATAAAGGTGGACTTTCGTTGGAATATTATGAACCGACAGGATTTGGTGACAGAGTGGCTTCCTTTCTTGTCGTGCTTGAGGTTTTTAATCATGGAATATGGAACGGTCTAATTAAAATCCAAGGATTCAAGTGCTCAACTGTGGAGTAGCTCCCGATACGTATGTGATGGTGAAGGTTCTACTACTAAAGGTGTTCATCGTGGAATTGCAGCTTAATCTTATAGCGTTTTATGCATCAATATTACATGCTTTGTTTCAGCGTTTTGTGAATCTCCAGAATTCTAGATTTGTATGGATTTATACTACTAAAAGTGGGTTATCTATAAGGACTGTACTTTTACCGTGCGAGTGACGTTAGTCAGTTTATCTTTCAGTATTTTTCCAAAGTAATTTTGACTTTTACGATGGCGTATATGAACGTATTGAAGTTTCACTCTGTGCAATTACCCCCGATGAACTGTCGGATTGCCTTGAATCCTCCTGAGAAAGGGTGCTACACTTGTGGAGATTTGATAAATGGCGAAGTGTCCCTTAGTTGTTTGAAGGATATTTACTCGTTTGGTAATTAAATTCTGGATCGTTTTTTTAAATGACATCAATTCTTATATTCTTATCCACTTTCCTTGTCTATTTTCAGGGATTAAAGTAGCACTAGAAGGTCGCGCAGTTGTAAAGTTCAAGGATCAAGGGCATCAAACAAAAAATTCTTTACTGCTCGAGACAACAACTTATGTGCATGGAAAAGGCAAGTCCTCTCGGGGTTAACATCGTAAACCACGGTTTAAAAATTAAAACCAATTAACTCTAGAATTGCATATGAAACTGCCTTCTTTTTACTGTATTTAGGTGAAAGTAGAATCCGACTCCAACCCGGAGATAACTTGTTCCCCTTCAGCCTTGAACTTCCAAGCTCTGCGTCATCAACTTCGCTCTCTCTCCCAGGCTCCTTTAGGAGTCCCTTGGGACTTATTATTTACCAGATAGTGGTTTATGTCCACTTGGAGTTCAAACTTGTTCGCAAAGCCGAAAAGACCGTAGCAGTTTTAGGGTATTTGAATCTCTCTACAGAACCTTCCCTTCTGCAGACCCCGATTGTCTTTGAGAAGGTGGAGAAGACCCTGCTACCTTCGTTAATTAGTCGGAGGGTGACCTCCCACTTTAAATTCACTTATAGAATGCCTCACTCCGGGTTCTTGCCTGGGGAAGAGATACCCTTTGAACTTGAAGTGGATAACCCTTCATCTTATGATATCCGTGTTCTTGTGATATCTCTCATTCAAAAGATTACCTATAATGCGGGGACGGCTTGGAAGGTTAAGCAGAGGATATTTGCCAAGAAAGAAAAAACTCAGATGGACAGTCCTAATGGGACTTTGTGGGGGGATTGTATAGAGGTTCCGGGGGGTTGTGTCCCTAATCAAAAGGGGATTATTGAGATTGCTTATCTAGTAAAGGTAAGTTAGTTGTTGTTGGGAGATATGCATAAGTATTTTATAATGGAATAAACTATCCCACTAAATGTTTAATTGGGTGTGGTCTGTTGTTTTTAGATTGAAGTAAAGGTGACAGGCTCGGGAAGTTGTTTGAAGGGTGAAGTGCCCATAACGATTGGAACTACTAAGGACGACCTATTTGACTACTATCCTCCCCCAGACCGTCGTAGAAGTAGTGGTTTGCAGGATACAGGGAAACGCGACGAGTTACACCCACGCCAACTGCAGCATGCCGAGGGTGAAAAAATCTCTAGGGTTAGGTCACCGTCGCCGAGTCAAATGAGGATGTCTAGCAGAAGATGCAATCATCAAAGCTTGGATAGATCAGAATCGGTTCGATGCAGCGCGGAAAGCACTGTACCACCTCATCCCCCGAGGTATTCTATGCTCTCGATGAGGCCGTCTCGAGCGTCGTCGGTTGAAACTTGTACGTTTTAAAATAATCTCTATTTCTGTATAAAAGTTCCGAAACTAGCGTTTGTATTTTTCCATGCATAGTACCACCTACGTACGAGGACGCCCTGAAAGATGACAAGTCTCCTGATGTGGAGTCTATTGAAATTATTGAATTCCAAAACCTTGCGGAAGAAGAACTACAACTTGAAGAAGAGGAGGATTATGAACCTATCGAGGATGACAATGATAATGGAGATAAACCCACAGAAGAGACCCAAGTATCTGGTGAAGGTGAAAGCGACCCTTCCCTTCCACATTTATCATCCGAGGAAATTAAATCTGAAGATTAATCCAGATGGGAAATTTTATGAAATACATGCTTTTTAATATAAACTAGAAATAAGTTAATTGATTCAAATCAATTAATTAGTAATTACAAATGTACCACTTTTCATTGCAACCACTCTGCCTGTCTATTGATAACCTTATTAATGCAATTTTGGCCTATCAATCAATTTTCAAAGTTCAAACTTTCACTTAAAACGTTCACATATTTAGCAAGATTTACTCAGCAGTTGACGTTACCTTAAGTAAGTATTAATGAAACCCAGTGACTTTTCCCTAAGCCTTTACAACTCTGTTTGCCTTTTCCTATTGAGATGAAAGTGTGAATTGGAATTCACCATAAGCTTTTAATTGGAATTCACTTAGTATTAATTACAAAAGTATCTATGAAATATGTTGAAAGGATTAACCTAAAACTGTTAAGCTAAGTTATTGCCTCAACCACTGATTTTTATGAGAATAACTCCATGAAATTATAAAACCTAGCCTAACGTGCTTTCAGATTTTGCATCAATCATTATAATAATGTTTCTAATAATCTAAATTAGCTTGACATCATCCGTGACTTGGGTAGATTTGGGTGCTATTTTGGCAACTTACTAAGGTTTATGGACACCGGACCTGGCCTGGACTCAGTAATTAGAGTTACGTGATCATTACATTTTACATGCAATCAGTGATTATTTAATTAATACTCAAACCTTGCTGTCATTTTTAATGTAATATTATCCAATTAACTATCTAAATTATGGCATGAATAAAATATAATTCTTTGAAATGTGTCGTGATTCGATGTAATTTATTTTCAATAAAACTCAAGTTTAAAACTTTCATTTCTTCGGTTGTTTGTTAGTAAGAATCCCTCCTATGTTTTAAGGAGATGTATGAGCATTTTTCTAACTTTATTGCATGAAACCTAAACGCTTACTTGGATTTTGAGTCTCGAAATTTGTCAGAGCAAAATTCAAGTATAATTCTCGCGTTCTGTTAATATAAAATAATTAAAAGCATTTCACTCTCACTCCATTCATCCATCCGTAGTAGTAGTAGTAGGAAGTATGCATGTAGTGGTTGGAATAAGCTGTACAGAATATTAAACAGATGATAAAAACTAATGGATGGAAGCTAGAAATAAATGACTCCCAAGGGTATTTAATTCAACACTTGTAGACATGTCGTACTCGTAGCTCTGCATTAACTCAAACGCTCTTTGTACGCTCGGAGCGTAATAACCTGCTGATGCAGGAAGTTTTGTTGTAATAATAAATAAATGCGTTCGTGTAATAATAATAATAATAATAATATTGCTACAAACCATTTAACACACGCTACACGCTACACGGTCCAAGTGCCAAAGTCCGTAAAATTTATTTCCTATCTAATTTGTCATCCAATACGATAACGTCTCGGGGTTTCCCTTTCCTTTATCCAGTTCCACCTTCACCATGAATTTCATAGGAATAGGTGTAGCTGCAGCTTGTAGTAATAGCAATTGAATGGGACAAGACACAGCCTAAGAAAGTAGGGGAAATTAACCTTGGAACTGGTGAAAGTAGCACAGGAAATAGCAACCGTTCCATTCATTGGTAGAAGGCAATAGCTAACAGTAGTAGCTTTGGAATATCAAAACTCCCCTAAAAGCCACACCCATACAGTAGCTCAAGTTTGCTTTGTATCGGCAAATATTTGCTCTGAACGGATACTTTTACGGAGACTTTTAGCAGACAGGGTAGAGTTTACATGGTAGACAAGAAACAGGGAGAAAGTATAGTAGTAGTAGTAGTAGTAGTAGTAGTAATAGTAGTAGTAGTAGCAGTAGTAGTAGTTGTAGTAGCAGGAAAAGTTGTAGTATAGTAATCGTAGCAGTAGTAGTTGTTGTATAAGTAGTAGTAGCAGTAGTAGTAGTTGTTGTATAAGTAGTAGTAGCAGTAGTAGTAGTTGTTGTATAAGTAGTAGTAGTAGCAGTAGTAGTAGTTGTTGTATAAGTAGTAGTAGTAGCAGTAGTAGTAGCAGTAGTAGTTGTTGTTGTATAAGTAGTAGTAGTAGTGCAAGTAATAATAGTAGCTTGTAAAACTATAGCATCGTATCTTGTGCATCGATTTCTCAGACGAGTTTGTAACCAGCTTTCCCCAAGCCTTGCCAAATAAATGTAAGCTTTAGCGAGATGTAGACTAAACCAACCAACCGAATTATTTGAGGCATGTACTATCCTTCGCTCCTACTTTTCCGTTTACTAGATGAATGAACTGCAACATAACTATGAATGGTGAAAGAGCTTATAACATTCTTTACATTATTGCAACCGTAGTAGAAAGCAGGGTTTACTTTCTCCACTGGCACTTTCTAACAATACATCTCTGTCTAGAATACCTGGCACATGAAGGTTAAAAGCTAGGGTTGTACATAATGGAATACTAGAAGGTATGAAAGAGCCTCCTCCTCCTTATGCGTTGACTTTATACTTCCTGAGCAGAAATATAACGGGAGAAAGTGGATAAAGTAAGGGAGTAGATGGGGGATTGTGTAATGTTATGTAGATAGTTGAGAAGGAGACAGATTGTGCTAATAACCAACGGACCTGCTTTATACAAGGAAGGAATAAGAAGGGGCAGGATTACAGTTTTTCCAAAGGGTTATTCCGCTAAAGGGCAAAGGGTAATTTAACCGTTTCCAAAACTCCTTTTGTACATTTATGTACTTTTTTTAAAATAAGAAACACTAACTTTTAGAGCAGAATTTAGAGCTATTTTGGAGATTTAAAGATTCTGATACTTGTTGCTTCCTTTGGGACTTAATGCTAGTTGGGATGGGATTAGTTGGGATTGTATGTCATTTTGACTAACAAGAGAAGGTTACAATTCGCAAGATTTTTCCAAAGTAATGTAGAAACTTTTGTAAAAAAGTTAAGCAAGTTAGGCTTGACTTTTTCATTTGATTTCAAATCAGTTCATCTTGTTTTATTGGGTTTAACTTTCTCTGTTTGCTGAATGAGGTTTTACACTTACACTTACTTTCATCAGTAACAAATTGCAGTAGAAATGTAAATATATGTTTTTATTAATGTACGTGGGGGATGAGTTAATTAAATATGAATAGACGAGTAATAGATTTCTCCTTTTACTATGTTTGAAATGGCAATTATTGAAAATTAAAAGTGTACGCCTTCGAAGATTTAAATGAGGTAATCTTAGAACAAAAGATACAAAAATGGAAGCAAAGATAATTCTAAGTCGAGAGAAAAAGTACTGGTGCTACAGGCCTGGAGATAGAGTTGAAGGAAAGCTATTGATAAATACTGTGGAGAAAGTTCACTGCTCAGGTAAAGTTTTGAAAGACTTCACTGTATAAAATAAACATGTTAAATCAAGCTAAAGCGTTTGTAAATGAATTGCAGGGATTCGTGTAGACCTAGAGGCCGTGGTCAAGACGGCCTTTCCAAACAAAGAAGATGGTAGTAGCCGAGCCCAACAGACTAAAAAGGAACAACTAATAACTCCCAAGATATTCACCTATGTCTGGCCAATTAACTGGTCTTGGGCTCAAATTACTGGAAAATGTAATCATTACTTTCATTTTGCTACAAACTCATGTTATTTATACCGTAAAGCTTCTTCGAACAAGGCTCAACCCCCGCGTTATATTAGAGACCCGCGCTCTATTAGAGACCCACGTTTTATAGAGACCCGCGTTTTATAGAGACCCGTGTTCTACTAGAGACCCACGTTCTATTAAAGACCCGCGTTCTATTAGAGACCCGCATTCTCCGCGTTCTATTAGAGACCCGCGTTCTCCGCGTTCTATTAGAGACCCGCGTTCTATAGAAACCCACGTTCTATAGAGACCCGCGCTCTATTAGAAGCTTTACGGTACTCCAAAAACCATAATATAATTCTATTTGAAATTACTCAGTACACGACGAGCATCAAGTGTGTCTTCCAGCGTCGAAACATATCTTCCCGTTCAGTTTCCACTATCCGCAAGTCTCCCTTCCAGGATCCTACAGCACGGAGTACGGGTCTGTGAAGCACCAAGTTGTAGCTTACCTCAAGACGCCCAATGATTTCCACAGGATTGCTGTCTACCCTTTAAAATTCGGAGACTACTTCAACCTAGCCTTTGACCCTGTGGCCATGAGTCCCCTTAAGTTTGAAAAACGTAAAAAGTCCCTTATGTACTCCCTAGTTCACTCGGCTTCATCGAGTCCCTTAGAGTTCACCTTGAAACTGCCTCGAAGGGGGTTCCTTCCTGGGGAATACTCTCCCTTTAACCTGACTGTGATCAATTTAACGGGTAAGGCTCTGACAAGGATACTTGTATCCTTTATTCAGAAAATTAGTTATCATGGGGAAAAGGGGAAAAAGATTTTGGGAAATGTACTCGACCTAACGGAAACGGTTGAGGCGGACTCGGCCGTTGAGACCATTTGGGAAAGTGGATTCTATGTTCCTCAAGGGATTAAACCTACTTTCAAGTGTGCGATTGAACATCAGTATTTCATAAAGGTGAGTTTTTGCATATCCTAAACCTATCATCTATTGTAATTTTGGAAGGAAATAGCAGGGGTTTATTTTTATTTTTGTGACTTCATCGATAGCAAAGTTATAGTTGACATTTTTGGGGTTTTTCAACAACTGATTTGTTTTAATGATGCTTATGTTCGGGTTGTTGTCAGGTTCAAGTTTTCATGAAGGGGAACAGCTCGTCCCCGTCGTTAAAGGGGCACGTACCGATTATAATTGGAACGGTTCGAGAGCCACCGCTGGGCTATTCTTGTTCTGATCAAGAATGGAGTCCACGTCAGAGGGCTACTTCGGCTGGAAATCATTCTAGAACGCATCTATATTCTGGTCGTGGTCGAAGGACTTCCATGGAATCTCCTCGGTGTCCTTTAGACAGGCTTAGAGAGGATTCACCTTCAACCTCGAATGCTGAAGGGTCACCCCCACCATCTTATTCTCAACTTTCTTCTCGGGCCGCTTCCCTTGATAACTGTGAGCATTTTCTGAGCGTCCTGTAACTTTTAACTTGGTTTTAAAAGTTTATGTCCTAACTGTACTGTTTTTCCGTAGTTCTACCTCTCTACGAAGATGCAATGCACTGTAGTCGTCGACGGGAGGCTGAAAAGGCTTATTTTACAGCTGCAGCAGGGAGTTCTGGTACAGCCGGCATATCAACGACACTACATTTCTAATTTCTGTAATTGTAGGAAAGTAAATTGGTAGATTATTGTCTTCATTACACGTTTAAGATGTCTCTCCAACCAATACGCTTACACTCATAAAAAATACTACTAACTACTACTTGTACTGTTGCTAAAAAGTCTGTGAATTCATTGATATTAACTGATAGATAATTGTTGTATGTTAAACAGTCCTGGTGGCTGTCTGCTTTTAAATATTGTATTCTCAATAGTAATATCTATAGCAAGAAGAAATACAGGCCATTGTCCCTGCACTAACTAAGGCTGCTATTCATGTTGAAAGATGTATCATTTTTTACTCTGTATTTTACGGTTATAGAACCATATTCCATGATTGACTGACTTGTTTATTTACGAATGTAAATATTTACCAGTTGGTTCTATTTATGAATTTTATTGAAAGCCGTTCCCTTTCAAAAATCTGTTTTAATATTATTAAAAATTACCTTTTAAATAAAACTATACAACTGTACCTCCTGTGATCATAGTTTTTGGGAATGCAATAAAATTATATTAATCGTTACAAAGACAACAAGAGGATTTGTTTCGGTAATTAATTACTACAGTAGTATAGACAAACATTTAAAGAATATGAAAATATAGTTGCATGCAAACTCCATAAAGCGGACAACTCTTGGTAGAAGAGTTATGCTTTTTTTAATCATTAGCATTTCAAATGCAATCAACAAAAACCTCACTACTATTGAACGTGCTAGAATGATGAAATAAGAATGCCATTAATTTAGCTTCAGGATAACGGTTCTGGCCTGAGCTGAATGAAGCAATGTATACCCGACTTCCCAGCTAATGAATTATTTATTGAAACCATACTGCAGATAAAAAAAACTTGTATCGATTTAAACTTCCAACCCGGATGGTAATAAATACCTGAGGAAAAAGAGCATCCATATTTATTGTAAAGGATTTGCCAAAAACCCCTACACATCCAGACAGACAGCCTTTACGGGCTGGAGTTTGGATTTGATTATAATATATTATAGAAGAGCATAAAGATAGAATTCAGTAAGTGTGTAGGGTGACTGGAGTGAAAGCAATCTTATCCTGGTTGGTCTCAATAAAATCCGTCCCAAGGGAACAATATTATGAACACAAAATGCAGTCTTGCTTTGAGGTTTTTCACCACGGAGGAAATGCAGTGTTTACTAACTTTATCGTGGCACTAATACACTCACTGGTGTAGTTAGTTTGTCACTTTAAGACCGTTCATGACCGTCATCAACATCCTTGCACCTTTCATATTTAATTTAATGAATCGGTCTGTTAGTTTATGCCGGACATTATTGGCAGTGACAACTAAACTACTTGATGGGAGAAACTCATTTTTAAATCCTTTTTTTCAGCATATTTTACAGTATTTTGGGGGTTTAAACGTTAGGAAGCTTTAAAAAAGGTTTCAGGAAATGAGAAGTTTTTAAACCTTTGGAATCAGTAAAATGATAAAAATACTGGAAGCAGGAGTGTATGTTGCAACTCGTTGTTAAACGAGTGACCCACTTGTAGAAATACCTCCGTCATTTTCAGCTGCTAAATCTTGTAGAATGATTTATTAAATTGTACGGAATTGAGCAGGGAGGGAGAGTAAAGTGCAGAGGTGAACGTGTAGTAGAGCTATGTTATAAAATCCATCATCTTAGAGCAAGAGCCCAAGCAAATACTTACTTATTGTTAAGAAAGTCCAACAGGATTCAACCCTTTTATCATAAAATGTCTCAAAATTTTAGTTTAAAGAGCTGAGTAAACGAATGAGTGATTGGGAGTTGAGAGGAGAGTAGGTAATACTTCAAACTTCTTTGTAAATCCGAATGTATATGAGTATTCTGTATTACCTATGTAAAATATTTCAAAATTATGTCTCTCCAACTTTGTTCATAGATTTCTATCTGTCATCAGCACTTTCCCTGAATGTACTTGAGATGGACGGATGGATATTGTCCAATGGATGTGTAAGGGTCTAACTAAACCAACGGTTGGTTAGATCTTAAGTAAAGTAAAAGGAAGGAAGATGAACAAAAGTATTGATCCAGAAGAGAGGGTCCTTTTGTTGTCAGCAAGTGAAGCTTGAAGGACGCATTATACAATAGGTCTTTAGTCAACTTTATCTGTCTAGGGATCTAGAAATATATTAGAATTATAATTTGGAATACTGGGTAGTGGCAGTCTCTGCAGGAATGCTAGATGTAATGTGGATTTGGATACATACAATAAAGTCAGTTATTTTACGTTTAAAGCTATACCCTTTTAGTTAAGAAAAATAATTAAACACTAAGTGGTAAGGAATTACTTCCAAATTTTGCTTTCCATGTTGAAATAAACCTAAAAAAATACTGACATTGATAAGAAGCCTAAAGAGTGATGTAACAAAGGTTGAAATTCAATGCCAGCAAGATAGGCAATGTCACCAGAGGATCATGTCATTTTTGTGGAACTGGGCCAAAAGATGCCCATCAAGCTGGCAGGGAGTAGACAGCTTCAATATTGCATGCAGACTTTCTTTCTAACACTCCTTTTTATAACTTGGAAACAGGCGTTATGCTCTTGATAGTCTGCCACTGCCACAACTACTACTACTACATTTATATTGCAGTCTCTAGAATTTAAAGAGTATTTTTTGGAATGATGAACATACGTACACTGGCATCAGAGTTTATAGTTCATGTAGACATTAGCCCTTGCTACTGGGTGATAACTAATAGAGTCACCAAGTCCTTGAGAGATGAGAAAGACTTCAGAGCATTAGACGTTGTCTGTAGAGTAGAAGGGATCTTGATCAAGGGAGTGTCACACTTCAAGCATCTCTTGTCTCGTCGAGGTATCTTGCAGCGTTATTTCCATAAAAAGATGTCTGCTTATCACACACAAAATATGGACCATTAACCGTTTCTGGTTTACAGGAGTTAAATACTATTACTTCTGGGCTACAAATTCTCAATGATATTGCAATATGGAACATTCTTTTTACTGAACTTGTGCTTTCCGAGTCGGAATTTATTGTATTCTCTGCCAGTCGACTGTTATGCATAGAGCGATTTACTGTACAGACATTTATTTGCAGTGGTTAGATGGATAGTGGACAAGCAATACCGTAAAACTGAGATTTGCCATGGGGGATTAAACCGGGGGTGGGGACTATGTGGGGGGGGGGGGATTAATTGGGTAAATACGGTATGTTTTAATTTAATACAAGAAATTAATCAAGAGGTAGATTAAAAAAGCGTGTTCTAATTGAACTTTAAAGCCCACACACACGACTACTGAAAAGCCTTTAGAAACTTTCCACTTAATTAATTGCACTGGGAACTTCAGCAACAAAATGCCAAGAGGCAGTTGAAATTGAATCACCTACGCCTTTGTATGCCGAGACTCTCAAGTAAATTAACCCGCATAAATAAATATTAACGTGTATGATGATTAAACCATCCAAAAATTAGTCATTCATTATGTAAAGGTGACAACCAAAGCGTCACCAACAGCTCAGATAAGCACACGTCTAAGCATGCACGCTCTTTGATATCGAGGGAAAGTTATTCCTACTTCATACCCCTTTCTACGAATAAATACACATAATTTAATATCCAGCCAAAGTACTTACTTTCCCTGGTGAAATGTTATATGCCAGATAGTATGGATTGTATTTAATTTCATGGTTTTAATTTTGTCTACTCATATTGCATTTTGTCCACTATCCTTTCATCTCATCGTGATCATATTCCCGTCATCCTCCTTTCTGAATGAGCCAGACGGACGGTCATGGTGTGGTAGTTTTTATGAAAAAGTAAAGTAGTACTTGTTGAGCACCGCCCACACAATTCCTCAATCCTTCAATCCATTTTGACTATCCTCTCTTTCCATTCTATCACGTACTTTCACCAAGGAGAAAGCTTCTATGCTATTATAATAATTCCATGTGGTATTGTCAACATGTTGAGTAGCGTTGAGTAGTTGCTGTAAGTAATCCTGGAGTAATATTCCACCGAGTTTGTGAGATTTCATCTGTTCAGATCAGGTTTTTTCCCCGATGCCAAACTAAGTAAACCCGATAAAAAACGTATTACATTATTTAGGATATCCTGTTAGGCAACCTGGCTTTACCGCAAAGGCAATCACTGGGAAAAGTTTATCCATCGATGGACATGCACACATGGTACGGATTATTTATGTTGTGGTGGTGAGATTGGCTTGTATGCGTTGATGAAAGTGGAGTAAGAGACCTTATGAAGTTGGAAGGAGTGGTGGTGGCTAGGCTACCGTATTTCCCGTTTTAATTCCTCCCCCGGAATTATTCCCCCTCCGGTTTAATTCCCCCCCCTACCTTTCCATGTTTAATTTTCCCTTCGAAGTAATAAAGCCCCCAGGGAAATTAAAACAGGAAATACAGTAGTTTCTGTGCTAGAGAAAGTTGAGAGGAATCATCAATGAATTAATCCAGGATGGTTGGATTTGTGATGCAATCCAGTCTTTTTTTTAGAGGAATAAATGTAGGGCTGTAGATATTGTGATATTCGTCAATTGGAGGCAAGATTCACACTCGTAATATAGCAGAACTAGAAAAAGGTTACAGAATAGTAAACGACCACGGGTGTAAGAAGTGGTGAAATGACGTTTAAATGGATTATTTTATTATATTAATAAAGTAGCAATGTTTTTTATGCTATTTGCAGCGATACTTTATAAAATACAGTAACACTACTGATCCGTTTGACTGAAGTAGTATTTGCTTAGCTTTTATAATTAGTACGAAGTATAGAAGTGTTCTAGTCTGCAAAGTCTTCACCGAAGCTTTACGATTTGAAGAAATGCTGATATCCATTACATCTTACATCTATGCACATTTCTGTATGAGTAGACTCACCTAGAGAAACATAAGATTTATCTTTAGTACCCTAAATATATTAAATTTACATGATATTATTACGAAATAAAACCCTGCGCATTATTTTCAGGCTTGTATTAAATCATTATTTATGCTTGTAACGGAACATCTCTGCTTTACACTTCAGAAGCTGTAATCATGTAAGGATGTAGAGTGAAATGATACTGAAACTTCAATACTACCACTACTACTACTACTTCTACTACTATTACTACTACTACGTCTACTACTACTACTACTACTACTACTATTACTACTACTACTACTACTACTACTATTACTATTACTACTACCACTACTAGACTACTACTACTGTTACATTATAATGACAACTTGAACTTATATGAGTAATGTAGACATATTTGCTATATTCTCGCATTACATGATAAAAACTCCATCTAAAAAGTAAACTGACCTATAATATGAAAAAGGTGTGGATGGGCTTAGGTTACTGGGAGAGTAAAAATGCATAACAAAGATAGAGTGTGGCAAAAAGGACATAAGAAAGATTTACTGGTTCAATTTCCAACTTCAGGATGCTAAAGGTCACCACTTATTATTCCAGGGAGAGCGGAGGACCTAAAGAAATTAGGGAAACAGCCTGGAAGCCTTGAAGTTTGGGGATTATGCTATGAATATTATTATTTGTAAAAAGGAATAAAAAAGTGGAAAGATTGTTTAGGAAATAGTTGAGTTGGTAGTAAAGATTTTACAAGGGACGATAAGTGTGGTATTGGATTATCTAGCTTGCAATTTGTAGTATTGTAAAGTAAATTGGGGAATAAAATGTGTTTTAAACAATCACTACTTAATTTTAGCAAGACTTCTATCCATTTATCTATCCACCCGTGTAAAATGTCATGACAGGTGCATACAAAATAGTAGCAGCAGATATGCTAAGTATTGGATAATTGAGTCTAATATTTATAGGAGATAGATAGAGAAGAATAGAAAAATATATGCAAGGATAATCAATCAACTTCAACTGCACTGCAATGCATCATCCTTCTTAACAGACCTAAACTAATTTTTAACCTTATGTAAAAGATGTATCGATAATAAGATAGTATAAAGCTCAGTACCTAACTTCTATTCTGTATCATACTATCCTCTAGCACAATAATAAGTTAAGAGGCTCACTTAATAGTTAATAGTTTAACTATTTTGAATCAGATATCAACCAATACCCGTTCTATTTCTACTACTACAACTACTACTACCACTACTACTACTACTATTACTACTACTACTACTACTACTACCACTACTACTATTACTAACTACTACTACTACTGCTACTACTACTGCTACTACCACTACTACTACTACTAATACTACTACTACTACTACTACTAATACTACTACTACTACTACTACTATTTAATGCCAATAAAAAGGTAGGTAGAAGCCCCCATAAATATTATACAACCGCCTGAAACGATAGTTAAAGGTCTTTCTCCCCTTTTCCCTTTTTTCACCAGCAAAAAAAGTTAGGAAGCAAATGAGAAAAATTCCAATAAGTTAAAAACTAAAGAAAGTAAAGGAGTGTCGCCCTGAAAGAGTATATTCTGCATTCCATCCCAAACAGCTTTACTTTCACCAGTGCAATGCAACCACCAACCAACAAAACGGAAGAACCCACCCGGGTATGACTTACACTACCATCCGAAATTTCACCCGGGTATTAAACTCTTTGCCCGTTAGACATGCATACACTTAATACCCAATGGCATTCAATTGAGAAAAGTAGGTAACTCGTCAGCCTACGTCGAGTTTCCTCTTAGGTTATTCAGTATAAAAGACCTTAAAATTGTATCCTATATCCTAAAAATGTAGAGAAAGAAGTATTCTTTAGATATAGAGAAGTATGATTTGGTAGAGTTGAATGAAATAGGAGCAGGGTGTTTGGAAACGTTACCCTTGGTTAAAAGCCGTAGAGTTGTGTGCTACATTCAGTGAGGATGTTGATTATGATGGTCACGAAGAGGATGATACGATGACGACAAAGAAAGTAAAGGATCGTGCATGCTGTGGTGATGGGGGTGGTGGCTGAATTGGGTGGTTGTTCATCGGCCAGGCCAGTTCGCAATCGCATGCTCATTCGTATGTCGCATAGCAGCAGCCGCCCAATACATACATTGAAGGAACAGGGAACTTTCTCCCAAAAATACCCGACCGAATACAAGTCGGACTTTTCTGGCCCGAATCCTGATCAAACTTCCCCCAACCTGGGAAAGTAACCCCCTTGCCTTCCCTGCTCAGTTTGTTCCTTTCTTATGGTCGTGTGTAGCATTCTTATACGGCTTTCGTCTCCGTGTATAAATAAATATATATATATAGGTATACATGCTTTCTCTCGTGTAAACTTGCAAAATTCGCAATATACTTTACATCATAGATCCTATCTCCGGTTTGATCCAGTACATACATGCTTTTGGGCAGCTCCACTCTCCCATTTCCTATGTTCAGACTTGCCAACGTTTATATTAAGAGTATCTACCTACAAACAACTGCTGCTACTACTACTACTACTACTACTACTACTACTACTACTGCTACTACTACTACGACTACTACTACTATTACTACTACTGCTACTATTACGACTACTACTACTTCTACTACTTCGTAAGATAAAATATACATATATAGGTGTAGTCTTGGGAGTAGTACCTCCATTGTGCTAAAGTTATAGGGTCTAAATTTGGTGTAAAATCTATGCATTTATTCCGCTTACTTATTAAAGAGCCTCTGGTTGGGAGAGTTACCCACCCACATCTATCTATGATCTAGTAGGCAAGGCCTAGATTACATTCTATGGTTAGAGAAAGCTAGGAGATTACTCTATTAGAGAATAACTAGAACCAACCCAAGAGTCCATAGTCCCTTCCTTCACCTACCTTTCTCTCTTATCGAGGAAGGAAGGCTACTACTATTCTATCCAACCTACTGGCTCTGGTTGACGGAAACTAAACCAGGAATAGTACAACTACTGCTACTACTATTGCAACTACAGGGAAGAAGAAAGTTAACTCGTTTTTGAAAAATATTTAAGGAAGAAAGTTGGGAATTGTAAAAATCGGGGCAGGGCTACCCCCACCACTGTCTATAGCCGAGGTTAGAATTACATTGGAATAGATTGTATTATTTGTATAGTTTTTTCATTGATATATCTCAAGTAAAACTCGTTCCATTTATTTCCACAAACTCAAGGCAAAGGCAGGGTGTGTTTCATTCTCGGGAAGAGTAAGTTACAAGGAGTCGGAGAGACTTCTTGGTTTATTCATTGATTCATGTTTTGTGCTGTAATAATGTACGATTAAAATAAAATATTGTTAAGAAGTTAGTTAACTATTTGAGGGAAATTAAGATTAAGAAGTATCGCTGTTTTGTGGATATTTAGCCTGTAATTGAAGTAGGGTTTGTAAGGGATTGAAAGTAATTGGTTTTAATCGGGGGTTTTTTGGTTTTTTTTACAAAAAAAATAGGATAAGGAAGTTACAACCAAGAAGTTGGATTCATCGCTGAAATGGACGGCAGTTTTTGCTCCTGGAGTGGAGAAAGTTTTCGTTGTGCTGTGGAAGATAGCTGTTTATGAGCATTACTTTTATTTTACTTGGTTGACTTAAAAAAGATAAGGTATTATTAAGATAAGGAAGGGGATTTTGAAGAAGGATTAGATGAGGTGGACTATAACATAGGGATTGGAGTAAAAGTTGTGTGTTGGATTTAAGTTTAAGATGATAAGGATGCGGATGGTTGGCAAGAAAGTGGTGAAAACGGGCTGAAGGATTGATTGATTTGATTAAGGAATTTTACTCAAAGAGTTGGTCGGGATGTGATCGGGAGTGGGAGATTTTTGTTCAAAGGTAAGTTTTTACGATGGGAAAAAGTGGAATTTTGGGTTGAATTTGTGAAGAAATGACGTTAATTTTATAAAATAAAAGCATTTATAGTTCAAGGAATGAGTAGATATACTAATAACTTGGGCAACTACCCTGAGGTAGATATACTGATTAAAATATTAAACTTAAAGCTAATTTGTGGTGAAATTGGATTAGAATCCGTCATTGAAAGTTTGCATCCATATTTTTATCCAATGTAATGCACGTGGAAGTTGTTAAAAGAGTTGCATTGCGCTACTGGGAGCGATAAAAAGCATTAACCTCGGAATCGTTGTCACGATTTGGGTATTTAACACTCAAATATCGACAAAAGTTAGAATCTGGAAGTTGGGTTGGGATTTAGTGTATAAAAATGTTGAAGCTTTTGATAACTCTTCTAAGATTTAAAATATAATCTTAGTATGACTCTGTTAATAATGTTGCATGGAATTAAAACTGGAAACTACTGCAGATTAAAGGGAATATTACATTTCTTGATGGTTTTAAAATGTTTTGGGAATTGGGTCACACACTGGATCCATTATTTGGTATTTTTTAAAGGATTCGTATTGGTCTTTTATAATTAATTTTAAGGACATTCAACTTTATTAGGAAAGTACAATGTAGTGCTTATTATACGCATGGTTTATTTCTATTCTTGTGCGAACATAACTAACACAATTAGATGCAGGCGTGTATATCTCTGTTGCACTCACAAGCTCAGGATGGTTCCGTTGATTAATTGAGTGTTAATTGGTACCAGAGTGCCACTTGTGCTCGGACATGATATGTACACGATAAGTTAATAAATGTATCTGACGTTTTACCCAAACCGACGATATAATTAGTAATTATGGGATTCCATTAATGAAGCCGGAAGATGGTTAATATCAATAGAATAAATAAGGTACAGATTTGTTAGCCAATCCACCAAAAGGTTAGCCATATCTTTATCCTTCTTTGAAATATATTAATAGAAATGAAATAGAAACCACTGGCTCCTATCTGGTGAAAGTAGTAGTATTTTCTGCTGTAGGAATAATTGACAACTATTGACTTTTTTGTGAATTAGGGATAAGTAACTGCATGGATGGGTGGTCACTAATTGGGTTCAACATGCATTGGGTTGGACGGATGCATGGCCAATGATCAATACTAAATATTGTATGTGCATTGAGTAGTTATTGGTTATGTCTGGGGTAGTTGATTTGATGACCTTTGGTCATTGATTCTGTCATCATTTGTTTGTGGGACTGAAAGTGAGATTATTTGACACGCCCAAAGTAATAGGAGTCTGTCTTGAGGTTGAATTAGAGATTGAATAATAATTGGTAGTCCAAAATATGGTTGAGATTGCTGGGTTTTGTTTTATTTATACCTAACAGCGATGATGATGCTGTTTGCTGCTATTACTGGAATTAATCATTCCGTCAGTGCCATATGGATAAGCGTAGGTGGGTGGGTTAAGTGGCTGTCCTGTAAATTATAGACTTTCTGAATTAAGACGTTACATTTGGAAAGCTGAAGTGAAATTAATGAAAGTGAGTAGAGTAGGGTGGGTAGTATTTGTTTGATGAAAGTAACCAGGAGAAAGGTATTGATATTCCCATCCCGTAGAATCTTAGACGAATTAATTTTGCTGGAAAGTTTCTGTCCCGAGATCAGTTTTTGTTATTTTAATTAAACTAATTAAAACTTTGAGTAACGAATTATACACGGGTTACTGTACGAGGCTCTGATTTTAAATTAATATCTTTGAAAGTAATTTAAGGTCTAATGAATCTGTTTTCTCTCAATTACCATTTCTTAATTAATTAATTTTAGCCACAACTATAGAAAATATATTTTGTATTTACTATCTTGCCATACATTTACATGGAATTCCACTGACTGATAATTTCTTATGCGCTGCTGAATGTTATTTCTTAAAAACCATCACCATCACCATTTCTTAAAATTCAAGTGTTTAATTGTCTCTATAAATATA
The DNA here is from genome assembly GCA_034682405.1 of Hydroisotoma schaefferi. Lineage (NCBI taxonomy): Eukaryota > Metazoa > Arthropoda > Collembola > Entomobryomorpha > Isotomidae > Hydroisotoma > Hydroisotoma schaefferi. Next base: position 31,001 of record JAQFZX010000826.1, read on the forward strand.
TTACAACCTGTACCGTATTTCCAGTTTTAATTCCTCCTTAATACTACCCCACTCTAAAACATTCCCCGTATCTTCATTAAATTGTTCCTTCGAACCAAAAATTCTAGAGTGGACGGCAGAATACTGTGCTGTAGTTTAGTTTAATCACAAAGACTTCTGCTAGCAAATGTACGATCATAATATAATGCTACCATGTATCCATCCCCCTTGAATTAAAGCCCGTTGTACTGATCAATTATGAGTATTTTGATGGTAAAATTTGGCAATAAATTAGATAAGAGAGGGACTGTAATATACGTACATAGGGTATGTAGTTGTCTGAGACGGTGGTTGTGGTTAAATGAGGTTGGAAGGTTTAATAAAATATCTTTATAATGAGTTCCACCTTGTTTGATCCAATTTAATCAATACTTTCTCTACTCTTCTTCTCTCCGTCCTTGGATCCCTTTCACCGTCCAACGTCCTTTGTACTTTCATCCTTTTTAGCCATTTCCACTCTCATCTCTTCCACTCTGTCCTTCCTACCCACTTCATCCATACTTTGTGGTTTTCTATATTTAGTTTGGACCCTTTATTACCTCTTTTTAATTCCCCTGGGAAATAAAAAAAACTCATGGATATTCATTTGGAAGGATATTTTATGTAAAAGGATGTATGGGGAATTTTTTATTGGTAATGATGATTTAATTTTCAATTCATAGGATGAATTCCTTCAAATCTAGTTTTTTCAATGAACGATAACAAAGCTAAATTGATATAATTTTGTGTTAATAAATGCCCAAATCCTGTTTCTATTGATATAATGCTTCAAGTTTAAAAAAGAACAACTTAAAAAGCTGTTAGTTCCTCAGATGTATTAATTAAATCCTATAATTTACCTATAAATAGAAGTACAACCGTTTCAGTTCCATGCATTCCACTTCCTTTAAATAATGCCTGGCATGATTTAATTTCCTCTAGAAATTAGCTTAACTACCTCCTTCTAACGACCCAAGTGTCTACTTACCTAATCCCACTGTTTATTATTACTGTTAATTACAAATTAGTAATATTACGCAACAGCTATCCCCACTTCTTATTACATCCTTCATTTATTTTATTAGAAGAAAGGCTCAGCATCCACTAATTAGCGATTGCTGAGCCATTCTTCCCTCATAACTGAACCTTAACAGGGAGATGGAGAAAGTATGAATGGATGGTGTTTGCTTATAGCTAAAAACCAATTTCATCCCACATGCTGAGAACCTCATTAGGATTCTATTTATCCAATCTCTCTCGAGACTGTGTTGCCTTTTCTATCCAAGTCTGTACATTTAAATGGAGCTTATTTAATGTGTGTTTAGTCGTAATAATAACGTGCAAAATAGGGAAACCCTGATGTCAGTTTATTCATATCTAGAAAGCTTATGAAGGGATTATATTGTCTATTGAATACTGAAGTGAATCCATCTAATGAATGACGTGGGGAGTTGGCGTCTTCATCTGTTCAAAAATTGTACTTATCTAGGATAGGATGAGGTGGAAGAGTTCTCCAGATAGATTTGATATTGTTTTTCAATCTATTTGGAAGTAAATTACCAATCTGGAGACACTCACCTCCAAAAACCTTCCAGCTGCTTGGGATTAATCTCAGGAGCATGCTAGTTAGTTACAGAAGGTTTATTGGATTATTTACTGAGTAGAGAACGGATTGAAACAGGGATTGGTTGGAGTTAATTTAGACATGGCATCCTATTAGGTATTTCTGGCATGACCGACAGTCCACAATAGTCACTGTCAACTGTCGACAGCTTCATCATAGATTTTAGCTTCTTCTTGTATGAAATTAAATGAAATTTGGTGGAAGTAGAGTACTCTACTTAATTAGATTTAGTATCGTTCTCGTTTAAAACTTAATCTATACTATTTAGAAGATGAATGCGGATCAATCTTTAGTCATCTACCAATTAATGTAAAAATCCAAAGTAACAGGCTAACTTCGAAACTCCGCATTAAACACAATTCCGCCTGTATAATTAATATTTTCAATGAATTCTTTTAAAACTAAATGCAATATTCACTGATAATATTTGGTTTTTGGTATTTTCTCCCCTTTCAGAAGCCTCAATAAATCATCAGTATCCTTATAGTAATCAACTAACAAGCCTAAAACCTCCCTCAAGCACAACCCAACTTCCTACCAAATCATGCCCCCATACCCCCGCATCCTCCCCCTTGACCCCTCCTCCACCTCAATCCTAGATAACCTTGAGGAAGACATGGTCCAGACGTTGTCCCTGGATTCATCCTCCAGTGGGGGTGGCCTGGATGACCTCTTCTTATCACAAGAGTCCTCCCCCTCGTTGTCCCTGTCATCCTCATCCTCTTCGGCACTCTCATGGCTAACACCCCACAGGTTGAGTCGGATAGTTCGTCAAGCCCGGCTGGCACCCGTTGCGCCTCCATCCCTCCCCTCAGGTACGGAGTCACCTTCCGCGGAACCTACGATGGAGCCTGGACCAGCCGAACCCGGGTTGTTGGATAAGACTATGCATAAAATGGAAGAGATTGGGGATAAGGCTATTCATATGGCTGCAGAGAAGACGAAAGTGCCGGTCTGGGGGATTGTTTTAATTCTAATTGGGATTGTAATCCTGATGATCGTTTGCTGCTGCTTTTGCATCCGGAGACAATGGCGAAAGTTCAAGAGTTCGGAAAAGGGGAAGGGGATGGTCAAGGGGCTGGCGGGGAACAAATTGTTCGGAAAGTTGGTCTCTGATAAGGTCCAGCCGGATTCTGATACTGGGGGGCTTATGGCCAATATTGAGGAGACGGCTGTCGAAGAGGAGGAAGATGAACCCAAGGTTATCGAGAAGATTGGAAAGCTTAATTACAAGTTGGAGTATGATTTCAACTCAACTAATGTAAGTTTATGCGATGAATATGAAATACAAGCAGTAGTTGGGGGTTTAGGAAGTATCAATGGACGCTGTAGAGGTTGATTGATGAAGTACACACCATTCCGACATTAATTTGATACTTTGACAGTTTTTTAGTCAAATTACCATGAAAAATATGACACGAATGCAGGAATGGTTTGAGATTATTAAATAAACAGTTCCACTACTACAGCAGTTTTACTTCACAACGTACGTACCGTATCACCTTTCTCTGCTTGAACACTGGTACATACCGTGTAATATTGTTTTTTAAACGACAACCTCTTATTTCTAGCATTACTTGTTAGTAAAATAAAGCATGAATAAGAATAGGATTTGTTGGCCAAAAAATCTAAAAGCAGTAGAAGAGTGTTTAGCTTTCCTTTGGCCACGAATCTACATGAATATTTCATTAGCTGGTTTTGTTCTATACCTTTTTAGCCCAATGCGTACAAGAATACAAATACTTTCTCAGGTTAAACTTTTATCTTGGCTTAGCAAAAAGAGCAGGCTAGGATGGGAAGTATGTAACAAAACCATGTAGAAGATAAAGGCGAGATAGAAGAAGCCAAGTAAAGAATTATTTTTGCATTGATTCTCCCAGGCAGTGCATAACCCCATGGGAATAGGTCGCATGCGATGCATACTACAACCTACGATTGTATGGTCTATCCATGAGTAAACTACATTAAAAACTCCCTAATTTGATACTTAAGAACATGGGGTTTGGGACAAACACAAACATAACATTGTTACTTTTTTGTGTATAGGAAAGGGATTTAGGTTTTTAGAAATAAATTGGATAGGATTCCCTGGTGGAGTTGGCTTATTTAAGATGCTTATTTCTTTCCAAGGGCTTCGAGTTTAAAAGGGAAATATACTTTGTTGAAGAAAGCTTAGTAGATTATTAAGAGAAAAATGAGTAGTAGAGTACAGGGGAAGGGGGTGTGGGTGTTTTTATAAATTGATTTTTTAATATTTAAATCTGCAGTTGACAGTGTCGATAATCCAAGCGGCGGATTTGGTAGCGATGGACTCTGGAGGTACCAGCGATCCTTACACGAAGGTCTTTTTTGCCGGCGAGAAAAAGAAAAAGTTTGAAACGAAGGTTCATCGGAAAACACTGAATCCAATTTTTAACGAAACCTTTGTCTTCAAAAGTATCCCTTTTGCTGAAATCATGGCCAAGACTTTGATGATCCAGGTTTTTGACTTTGACAGGTGGGTGGGGTCTGCTTGAATGGGTTGAGAGGTTTCTATAAGTAGAAGGCTTTCTTGGGAATTCTATTATTGCTTTTACTATTATTATTATTAGGATATAATGTAATATGGGGATGGCAAGTTGTAAGACTTTATTGAGAATGTTCTATAAATATCTGTAGATTTTCCAAGCACGATCAAATCGGTGAAATTCGTATGCCGATGTGTCAAATTGATTTGGCAGTTCCGTACGAAGGATGGAAAGATCTGGATCCCCCGTTGGATGAGGATTCTGTAAGTTCTTTCCTTTCTTGTCGTTCTTCAGCTAAAGAATGTGTGTGTGGAAGGAAAGACATTTATGGTATATTATGTTCTGTAAATGTTTGCTCGAGCGAAAAATCAGAGATTAAATTCAGTAAGGGATCGATATATTGGAATTTGGGGTTTTATTTTGAACTTATCATGGAGGAATAAGGTATAGGAACTTTAGGTAGAACATAACATGGAAATTTTCCAGCCTTTTATTGCAGTTTATTTCTAGGACTTATTTTAATCCCATGGACTACTAATGCTGATGCGAAAGCTTGTAATGGGTTTGTAATCGTTAGGATATTTTTGGTTTGTAATCGTTAGGGTATTTTGGGTTTGTAATCGTTAGGGTATTTTGGGTTTGTAATCGTTATAAGCATTAGTCGCATTGATAGGATTTACAATTAAAGGAACACTTTTAAAGATAGTTTGTGCGGAAATAAAATAATAAGCGAACTTTCACGGTATGAAACCGATACAAAAGTATTAAATAAGGTTAAAAACAAAGTTTAATTGTATATTTGATGTAAATGCTACTACAGGAGGCACTAGGGGACGTCTGTTTCTCTCTCCGATACGTTCCCACCTCTGGCAAACTAACCGTTTGCATTCTTGAGTGTAAGAACTTGAAAAAGATGGACTTTGGTGGACTGTCTGATCCGTTTGTGAAGATAAACTTGTATTTGAATGGGAAGAAGTTCAAGAAGAAGAAGACTTCTGTGAAGAAATGCACTCTGAATCCCTATTTCAACGAGTCCTTCACTTTTGAGTTGACCCCGGAACAACTTCCTAAAGCTCATCTTGTCCTCACTTGTCTTGATTATGATCGCATTGGAACTTGTGATCCTATCGGAAAGGTACAGGATTATTCCCTATTATCATCTCAGCAATTCATATCCCACAGGATCCACCATATTTCTGCAAATTTAACTCTTTTGAAGTGTCTTTTACATTTTTTTAAACCGTAGAAAACCTTGCCATAACCCTGTAATTTTAAAGATTAAACGTTCCATTTTACTACTGCTTCCCTGGCAAAGTACCATGCATGTTTCAAGTTTTAATTTTTATTGATAATGAATTGTATAAAATCTCTTATAGGTTGCGGTGGGTCCGAACCAAGAGGCAAAATCCTTGCAGCATTGGATGGACATGGTGAACACACCCCGAAGACCCATTGCCCAATGGCATTCCCTCAAAGATCCTGAAGAGTTCCAAACTAACTAGTCTTTATTTTACGATCTACTTTCTATTGTAATTACTACTCGAAACTTCCCAAGTATTATCAACAAACTGTTTACATTATTCCAATAAGTGTGTAGAAGATTAGGAAAGGTTTACTTCTCGTTTTATTGTACTTAATATTTATGTCTACTTTCCAAAATCTTCCGTTTGAGGAGATTTCCAAATTTATGACCGAAGACTCATGCTAGGATCTCAGTATTTCATAAACCATCCACGGTACATTCTTCTTAAACAACGAAATATCCTTTACAAGTCACACTTTTCTTTATTGGCAGCATCTAATCTAAATAGTTAGAAAGGTTCGGATTGTTTTGGTGTAATTTCCATACAGCGTTATTAATGATAAGCTTTCCTCTACAAAGTATAATACTATAGGGCAACTTAACCTAAATAACTTTTAAAATATTACTCATTAATTTACAAAAAAAAACTCATACAAAGAACAAGCAACTCGATGACCTGTTTTGAGGTGTCACAGACAGGATAAAACTCTCACAGATGCTATTAGAATACATGCATAGTAGTTATTAGACTTACAATAAAAATCAACCATCAAAATGAGTGATTAATAATTAAAATAACTTGGGCTTTTCAATTTCATTTTAAATCAGATTGAAAGCCATATATTACCTTAGGGTAAATTCTTAAGGGTAGAAACGCCCTTTATTATTATTGCTAATAAAAATTAACCATAGGTTATTAACTAAATGGTTAAGGAGGATAATGTAGTTTTATTGAAATTATTAAATCCTACGTCATGAATTATTCGTAGAGGGACGAGTGACAGTCAATAATTAGATGGTAATCTTTAGTATAAGTAGACAAATGGGGGGATGAAGGGGTGGAGAAGAAAGAGGTTCGACGGATCATTAATTAATTATTTGGGGAAATTATTTTAAAACAGTTTAATTAAATTTTAATAAACTATTAAAGATAATAAACGAATTTATTAGTAGACAAAGCAAACATACAATATAATATTAGGAGTGGGGTAGGTTAAATCTATCGTTTTATGAGTAATTGTAAGGAGAAGGATTGCTAAAGAGAAGGTTGAGAATATCGGATGGGTGCTAAAGAGATATCAAGGATGAAGGATTACATCTTTTTTAATAGAAAAATTAAGAGATTTATCATTTCGTGATATTAAATTGTATAGCGAGTAGTAAGTTAGGGTATTTTACGGTAATATTGCGTTATAAATATACAAACCAAGTTTGAAACTTGCTGGCTAACACTTTTATGTTTTTATGACTTTATTTTACAACCGGAAATGATTCTTGGAAGGAAAGTTGTAGCAGTTAACTTTTATAATTATAATAGATTATTATAATAGACAAGTATTACAGCTAAAATGGAAGCAAAACTGGAAGGATTAATGGATTATTTCAATCAAATGATTTCCTACAATTCTAAAAACTTTTTTTTAAATTAAAAATCCTACTAGATAAATTTAAACTTTACGAAACTCTAATTGGCAAAAATACAATCGAAAGTTACTTAATCTTCCTAGGGTAGATTACTAACTACATCTTATAATAATACTAACAAGCTTATCAATACTTATCCTTTAGTTAATATTTAAAATAAGGATCTATAGCTGACTATATAAATTGTAAAATAAAGTAATAATAATAATAATAATTCCACCAGTTAAAGAAGGAGTTTGTAAGAGGAAAGCTCTCTTGCTCCAAAAAGCCCAACCTGTGCGGGTAAACAGTATATAAAAAGTGACTTTGTATTTGTATCGTGTGTATTTCTAATTTACAAAAATATTTTTCTTTATTCTCAAACTAGGAATAGTTAAAGTTTGTAGTTAATGAGTAAAATTATATAAATAAATAACCAAAGTATCTTTTCTAGCTAGGGGAAAGCTACTAAATAGAAGTAATAATAGATAAATACTTATAGGATGCAGCATTCCAAACTGAAATTATGATTGCTAATCTTCTTAACTTTTACAATTTATTAATTATTAATCAAAATCAATCCATCAATAAAAAGCCCTTTCACTTTTAATTTCTTTCAAAAAGTAAACAAGTAGATGAAGTTTAGATTTAGATTTAGTTTTAGTTTTAATATTTAGAATCAGAATACTTTCTGCACTTTATAAACGTCAATGAAGACAAAAGGGCTCAACGAAGGGATAAATAATAAGAAATTAAATTAATATTCATGCTGCTACTTCTGGCTAAGACTTAACTTTAATTGTTTCATTCGTTTGAACTTTAAACAAACCACATTAAGTAATAGGAGGGTCGACAAAGCTGGATGAATATGAAGTAGAGTTTTAGAGGAATAAAAAAGTTAAGGGCACTTGATGTGTTTATTTTTAAGGGTTATTTTATTATTTAGTGTGTAGGAGGAGGGTTTAGTTTAGATTATTGTTAATGTATAATAAGCTGAAAAAGACCTGTGTTAGCACAACGGATTCAAAAGAAAGGAAAGATGTATTGGGAAATGGATGGAATGGAGTGCGAGTTGTTGTGTGACTACCGACCGAATGCATATTGAACTAATGTGAATGAAAAAATGAAGTAGATTGGAGTAGATTGAGTAGTGGGGGAAAGTTTATTGATTAATTAATATATTATTGATTATTATCATCATAATCAATAGTAATATTCAATACGGTGTATTAGGAGAAATGTCTATCGAAAACTAGAGTTTTATCTCGATCAAATAAAAAGAGAAGTATTTATGTTGTAAATAATAAATTGGTTAGGTAGGGTTAAGATCCGAAATTAAAATCGAAATTTTAAATGGAATGAGGATGGATTATAATCAAATTCAAATTGGTATTAAAAGCAGGATACGGTAGAAGAGGATGATTAATATTGGTAGATAGGTAGTAGAGTAGGAGGATTAAACTATTTGATTAATTGATTACAAAAGGTTAAGGGATATTGGTTGATTATTATTGTCTTCTTTCTAATAATAATGGATATATAGGATGATCGTATTCGTATCGTATCAATCAATGCAAAATTATCCAGCAGAGCCGAACAAGCAGAGCAGTAGTACCTTGAAATGTAGAATGGTGTTGAAATAAATGTATTACAAAAAAATTATGATTCACGAATAATATTATAAAATTGCATAAAAAATGATGCTAAAAATTATTACTAATGTTATGGCTATACTTACCTACCATTTGAGTAGTTTTTGGAGGAGATGATGATGATTTTATGTGATTTTGATTATGTTTACGACAACGGCTACGATACGACGATGATGATATTGATGATGTTATATGAAACATAAATATTATGAAGAATAGACGAATTTCAATGATGATTTATTGGATGGTGGGATGAATAAAGTGTAAGAACATGATTTAATTAATAATACACGGCTGGTTTTATTATCATGGTGGATTACGGGCTTTAATGTCTTGTGCATCGTATGGAGTTTAATGCAATTTAGCAATGGTTAGGTTAGGGGTGTCTATCGATCCAGTTTTGTGTGCCAGACTTAAGCCAACATGCATATGGTATTTTTGTAGGTCGTACTTCTCATTAAAGTAAGCGTTTAGAGATTAATTATCTTGCACAACAGCCAGTCTGTTCTGTACATTTTATTCGGGTTAGTTAGAAATGTCAAGGCTTCTAGCTGACATTTTGTGGGGATCTCTTTGCAGAATAGTGCGATGCGGATAGGTATGGTAGTTTATCTTTAGTGGGAATTATTCAGGGATCGTTTCAGCATATTTGTCTACTACATATTGCATAATAATACATCCTGCAACTTTAGGAAACATCGTAGGAAGACGGATATTTTATTCATGAATTAACTAGGTAGTTTAACTACAATTTTATGAACATTCTAGGCAGGGTCTAACTAGAGTTCGCTTCCTGTAAAAAGTGGACAACTGTTTATACATATTTTTAAATAAACGTGTCAAGGACATCAGTAATGAGTTTTTTTAATCATAGAAGCAACTTAACTCTGGTTATTTTTGAACATTTAATTGTTCCAGGTACAACAATTGGGTTTACAAAATAAAAAAAGGAAGAAAAAGAAAGAGGGTTGTAAATACTACGTCAATTTCAGTAGACGTGTACAGAAAAGTAATTTATTTTAAGACTTCAACCAAAGTGGAATTGATCTGGGCAATACAGGCTTAATGTTAAGTTCGTGGACTGCATAAGTGATCAGTTTGACCTCAAAACTTTTTACAGCATGTGTGACTGTCAGTTTGGTTTGTATGTTTTGTTGTATGTGTAATGGATGGTAAAAGTTAGTACCCTACTCCTCGCCTATATGCCGCCCTCGTTAATTATGCCGCACGCCTATCCCTTACATGTCAAAAGGGGCATCTTTCCCATGTTAAACATGCTACAAAAAATCTATTTTTCCCACATAAGCCGCGGCATATGGGCGAGGATGTAGGGTAGTGTTACTTACTGAATATGTATATAATGCTTTCACAACTGCCGTTGGTGAAGTTAAGGAACGCTGCTTTCACTTTGGGAGGTGGTCACACTCGACTGAATTTATTTTTACGATAAACAAAATAAACTAGAGTTTTTTCAAGGGATTGTATTGAATTTGAAGGGGATTTCAATGTAGTAGTCGTGGCAGGTAGAATATTAAGCCTAAGTTGTTTATTCAGCAGGGCAGGCAGAGTTATTTTATGCAGTAGATGGAAAGTATTATTCTGTGAATTTTTATGTTGAAATAAAATTGAAGTAGGCTTTAATCCTACATCCCATATGTCTACCTAAAAAGGAACAAAGAACGCCCACTTGTCAATCGTTTGTTGAAATCGCACTCTGCTCTGGAGTTTTCACCAATTTAATTCCAAAACTGGTTAAAGATCGCTCAAATTTTGATCGTCCTATTTTTTTAAAAATCAAAAGAAGCCATTTAGGGAACTGGCTCATGATATTTGGAAGACTTCAAATGACAACTTTCACGTTTACAGAAGGTAATGGAAGGTACTAAGATAAATAATGTGTTTTAATTTCCTTTCCCTATAAACCCATCTCGCCTAATGTATACTAAAGAGGTATTTATAAACACAAGTTGTTCTGGTTTACTTTTCCCTATTTATTTTCAGGTTTCAGAAACAAATATCTTTACACTTTAGGATGTTTATAAATGGCTGAAATGAAAGTAGCACGGATTATATAAAAGATGCATTAGGCTTAGGAAGGATGATACATATCCCTGCCAGTTTTTGGAACTGTCTACCTGTCTTATCATTGTTTATTCCTAACCTTATCTTAGGCTACTTTTATTTCACTCTATAGGTAAAACTACACATTTGAAAGGGAATGTAACAAAAGTAAAAATAAGAAGCGGAGTAAACCCAATTCTTCTCTGTCCATCAGCATCATCCTGCCTTCATCCTTGGCTGGAGTTGATCCTATTCTGTAACTATTTAACCTTTTTCTCACTTTTGATCTTTTCTCCGAGTAGAAAAAATAGGATGGCATAGGTTGGAGGAGTTTGTAGGTGAAGCGTCTTCTATTTTCCCAGAATAAATTACACGTATTCCATTAGGGAATAATGTGGAAAGCAAAACAAAAACAATCCGTCCATTTAGCTAATGAGAGAAAGGGATCTTGCCAAAGATTTAGGGAGTGCAAATTCAGTTCATTTAGCTTTATTGCTTTTTAGTCTTGTGCAACTTAAGGCTGGCTTTTAGGGAGGTGGTAAACCTCCCCCAAAATGAGGGGGATGCTGTTATGAAAGCCTTTTTTTTATTAGACATTGCTACATATCTTTTGGTGTCTTTTTAAAATTAAATTATTGATTAAATATACTCAAAATATAGTTAAAGTTTCCAAAACTTGTCCCGATTGTTTCCCGATATAATGTAGTGTAATTTCTTAATTTCTAAACTCTTTTTCCAACAGAAGGATATTCAGTTTATCTAGTTGTTTTTGCCTGTCACTTAAACTAAGAGGATTAGGCTGACTTTTGCAGAAGAGTAATGAATTTGTGATGGTAATTTGAGTATCATTATAAAGAGGTTCGAGACTAAACCGTCGGATCTTTAGTTACTTTTCAATAGATACGAGTCGTCTGTTTACTTTATTTTTGAGCTCATCTTCACCTAATGGAAGTAACTGAGAGGAGGAAAGAAGGTATGGAGTAAAATGTTAGCTGTATTTCCCTCCTCGATAACTATGTACATTGTGTAGTGCTTTCTGTAGTTTCTCTAATAATAATATTAGTTTTGTAAAGGCTGTAACTTCCAAAGGAGTTTAGTTTAGTTTACTTATCGCATTTAACAATAAGGGTCTTTAAGGACACAGAATAAGTGTAATTTATTTTAACAGGGTGTTTTCTCTACTGGCTCTTTGTCTTTGTACTCAATGGGATTCATTACTTCTGCTTCCGTCCCTTTGCTAGTTAGGTTAGGAGAAGGATAGGGGAAAGAAAGTGAGCTTTATTGGGTACAAAAGTAGAATTCAGCATTCATGTCATGTTAGTTTAATAGATCTAAACTTTTAGATACTTTCTTGCTAAGTATATTTATTTGCCTGATTGTATATTTTTTAACGAATTTAGAGTGTCGGAGTTACGAATTTAAGTCAACCTTGATTATGCAGCTTTTGCATTGAATTTGCTCTCCAGATAACCTTACAAAGCTGTATTATTTACGAATAAAAACGTATGAAAAGTATAAAATACAATATGGAATAATGGGTGGTAAAGTAGATACGAAGTAAAGTGTATTTTAAGCCTGGGAATTTATCTTACTTTAGAATAATGAATGTTTCTTTGAACTGGCTGGACCTTTTGGGAAGGCACAGACGAAGATAAATACACGAGGTTATAGGTTTTTTTCCAGTTTAGTGCTCCCGGTAAATTTGTTTTGCGCGCTGGATAGTTAATTTCAAGGCCTAATTTTGTATTCGTAGCCAGTAATTTTGCGC
>JAQFZX010000827.1:0-43526 GCA_034682405.1 Hydroisotoma schaefferi
AGAAGGGATCTGTTGTCTATGCTGCCGTATCTTCCAGAAGAACGTCGCCCATTTTATGAAAATATTCCATTTCTTGGAAAATATTTCAGTCGTAAATAGAAATGGATCTTCTTGTTAGCCATTTTTCATTTTTCATTGAGGCACTATAAGCTACTGATCAAATTTACGCAAGTTATTGTACTTGTAGCCAGTGTCTGGAGGATCCTATCTTTTGGTTTAACTGTCACATAAAACTGCGTTGCCCTTGATTGTAGATGGAATAGTGGGATTAAGATTTACTTTATCGGTCGGGTTGCCTTAAAATATATGCATACTAGGTTCTATCAGCCAACGTCTAGTCTGGTTACACACACAGTGTAGCAAGAAAGCTTGATTTCGTCTAGATCTGTGCTTTAAGCCAACTATCTTGCTTAATTAACATCGTCGTGAGTCATGAGTGAAGCTTTTTCAGTATGGTTCATTACAGAATCGGAAAGCCTCTTTTGCTACATTCTGGCTTTGATGAAATTGCATTAACTGTCAAGACACCATTCCCAGTCACCAGCAGAAGACTTCAAATTCCTAGACTTATTTAAGACTCACATTGCAAAGCAATACACCCGACCACTACCTTTCATCGTTCAACCATCCATCCGTCCTTCTTCTAAATATATATGTACTTTTCTCCTTTGTATGACGACATAACCAAACTTGGTTTGGTGGCTTGGTTGGTGGTTGTTTTGTACATAAAATAAAACAATAAGGTTCCCAACTGATGATAGAAAGTCTCCTGCCATGCATGTCTACTTTTACTTTCTCGAGGTTCGCCACAGTTGAGCTCTATTTATTCTGTAAGAAGTAAAGAGAGTCTTTAAAGCATGGCTGGAGAAAGAAAACCGAGTTTTTCCCATTCCAACGAGGTACCTGGGTACCCTTTTGTGGTATTCGGACGAAGTAAAGGGAGACTAAACAAACGTGCAGCCTTTCACTTTCACCATCTCTCATCCTCATCTTATTCTTATGCCAAACGCACAAAGACAGGGCTTTACCAACTAAAACCACACTCTTTCGTTCCAAAATTGGAGAGTAAATGGAATTTCAGCTTTGCCATTCTTCACAAACTCCTTTGAATTATGTCTATTTCTCTATTGAGGCGGATTGTAAGTGCTTTGTGGCGTTGTTCTAAGAAATAACCTTTGATCATGAGAAATGACAAGTACGCAATGGTTCTGAAGGTCAATCGAAAAAGGGTTGTTTTGTTGGATGTGGATACGACAAACGAACAAACATCAAGTATTAAAAAAGGTTTAAGTTTGTCTTTTTTGTGAAAACAAGTGACATCGTTTTAAAATGAGTCGATATTTTGAGATTTACAGTCTAGGTTAGGTTGGATGGACATGTTGGAAAAATTGCAATAATTCGCAAAAAGGAGGATTGACTACCATTTCTATATTGATATTGACAATATACTCCTCTAGTTTAGCTTACTTTTAAGGTATTCACCGATTTAGATATAGGGTAGTATTGCATTTTTACTACCACCGAATGCTTTTCAAAGCTCAACAACAATTTAAAACGGTTTCAGTACAATTATTATTACTACAATAGTCTGTATTTTTTAGATTCGGGTAAATCATCGTAGCATAATGGGTATACACAGTACATCATTTCGGGACATCAGGCACTTCAACATGCTCTTCTCAAATGACAAAGGTTGCCATAAAAGCCATCATCAGCCGTAATGCTCAATAAAACCTGATCAATCTTCAATTTTGAAAATGTTATAATATGCCCTAATTCACTTCTTTGTCTCCAGTTTCCAGTGACTCGGTGCAGTCAACGTAAGCTGAGGTATTTTTCGGATTATCAAACATGAAACCCTTCTTGTGTCATTCTATGACTGATGTCGATACAATTTAAACATGTATTTAATTTAACAATTAGCTAAACAAATAAACAAAATATAACATGCCATTGATGTAAATATGACAGTGTACACGGGAGTTGTTAACCGATTTAGTTCTTCGTAAAAAAAATCAGATTTGCATTCGTTTGTATGTTTAATAGCTTTAGCAATCAAACCAAAATAAATCAAAATCATCTTGTATCGCATTCGCAATTGCATCACATCGTATGAGGACAAAAAAGGAGGACACGCAATAACAACTTACATACGGTTTAAATGTATAGTACTTTTTCATCTAATGATATCATGGTATGGACTCTGCTTTTTTCATTGTAATTCGTTATTCTCCTGTAGAAGCAAGTAATATCCTACATATCAAGCCAACTAAAGTTTTTCCGAAGTCCGAAGTGCCTTATTGGTGAATGTAAGTTACGCTTGTGTAGTTGATTAGCAGCGATACGATAATGTGACAGGGATGCTGGCTTTTATCAAATATTTGCACACCGTTTACTTTACGTTGTCATTGCCATGTTCATATTTCCGGCAAACTTTCCGGCTAGCTGTTCCATTGTTGTAGTTGTATCACTTACTGTTTCAGAATGCGGAATGTAACTTCTGTTTAACGTCAAACTAAACAAATACTTGGATAGCTTGACGGAAAACTAAACTTGTTTGCGGTACGTGAATGATGATGAGATGATGCTGTGTTCAGGCTACAAGTACATTAATTTTCTACCATATTTTCGTTGGGTTTTAGGCAATAAGTTTGGTTTCCAGTCCAATTTGGAAACTCGTCGGTCCATTTTGTCTATCAGATTATAGCTCAGAAAAAGATGACGCTGGATCAATTTTTATTTCCTTTTATACAAAATGTGTGAAGCGTTCATGATTTTCTACAACTGTTTTGGGTACAGATACCGAAACAATCACTAACTGCTATAATTCAATTAAATAAACTCCGGTCTAGAACATTCTTAAAATTTAATTTGTCAAGAGCTTTTACGCACGGTAGAAATACACTACAATACAATGCAATTAGTGACCAACAAGAATTTCAAAGTTTCTCATGATCAAGTTATGTATATTTGAGTAGATACGCAGACAGAGCCAAAATAACATTGAAAACAAACTGCAAAGTTCAAGTACTGTCATTTTTGCCTTATCATGATCATCCAAGGCCGGTTTCAGCTCCATTCTAATTAAAAATCATCGTATCTCATGCCTCTTCTACCACACACTCAAATTGAACATCTAACATCGCTCAGAATTTATTTCTCACTCTCTCTACGGCTAAAATAACTAACTTTTACGACTAAAATATTTGTAGATTTACAGATATTTCCCAAAAAAGCTTGAAATGCAGGCAAGAAAAGTCGTATTGAAAAAGTTACCAGAAGGACTACCAAAATTGACGGATTTTAATGTGGTTGAAGAAACCTTACCAGCTCTTGAAGATGGAGGTAAGTTAAATTAATAAAAGCTCAGCAAAAGCGTACTGTCACCGTCTCAATTGCTAGATCATTGGTTATTTGTGTATATTTTTAGAGATATTATGCAAAGCCGAGTGGCTGACTGTGGACCCTTACATGAGATTCGCCATTAACCGGATACCCAACAGTGAAGGAGCTCTAATGCCTGGAGAACAAGTTGCAACGTAAATTGAGTCTCAATTTATCTCAGTTATTGAGAAAAAATAGCTAAATTTATCAATAGCTTGGATATTGGACTTTTAATTCCATTTTAATGCTTTGGATACCCATTTCAGGGTCTTGAAGAGTAGATGTGAGGAATATCCCGAAGGTACCGTAGTAGTTGGAAACTTTGGATGGCGAGGTCAGCGTATTATTAATTTACAAAAAGAGAGACTAAAAGGATTAAGACAGTAGTAAATGCAATTTATTTTAACATTCTTCAATCATAATACTTGTAGACCTGACAGTGTACAAAGTACCTCCAAAGGAAAAACAGGTATTCGGAACCATTTACAAGCTAATTGACTTGAAAACTTTACCAATGTCTTATGGATTGGGATCCTGTGGAATGCCAGGGTAGGAATTTGTAATGCTGAGCCAAAAATGTAATTCCATGAATAAGAAAGTAATTTTTTTATTATTCAAGAAATACGGCATTATTTGGGCTCCTAAAATTGTGCCAGCCTAAAGCTGGAGACACGGTGGTTGTATCTGCAGCAGCAGGAGCTGTTGGTAGTATGGTTGGGCAAATAGCTAAAATTAAGGGTACTGGAATATGCAGAATCAAAGTCTAGAATCTGTATGATCTAAAGTTTGCTAAGGTAGTTTTACCTAAACAATTAATTTTAACAGGTTGCAAAGTAATAGGTTTTGCTGGAAGCGAAGATAAGGTCAAGTGGCTCAAGGAGCTTGGATTTGATCACGCTTTCAATTACAAGACAATAGACCTCCATAAAACTTTACAGGAATGTGCTCCTGAAGGTGTCGATTGCTACTTTGACAATGTAATGTTTTTTTGCATAAAAATCATCCATAGGGAAGTTTGGATTAGTTCTGACTCAAAAACTATTCAATTTGCATAGGTTGGAGGGGAATTTGCTTACCATGTTACCCGAAACATGAAGCAATTCGGGAGAATTGCTTTGTGTGGAGCTATTGAAACTTACAACAATGATACGAAGGTGTTACCTAAAGGTGAATTCTGTCTACATTTGGCGAATTTGGCTTAAAGTTTTAGAAAGGCTTTAAAATAATTTTGTTCTATTATTTAGTTCCCTTCGACTACGGAACATTCATTTACAAGCAACTGTACTTGGAAGGATTCATTGTTTCACGGTGGCAGAGCCAATGGTTTGATGGATTGACTCAATTAAGAGATTGGATTATTGAGGTAGGGTACCACACTAAGCAAAATAACTCTAAAAGTTAAACTCCTTCTTTAAGTCTATAGATGATTGATGGATTAATAATTCGATATTAAGTTACTAAATTAGTAAATAAGTAGAGTGCTCAATCAAGTACAAAATTTCTAATTACAACAGGGGAAAATTAAAGTCCAGGAGACAAGGCGAGAAGGATTGGAGTCCATGCCACAGGCTTTTATCGATCTATTGCAAGGAAAAAACACTGGAAAGATGATCATTAAGGCTTAAAAAGTCAAGCTAAATAAATGAACCTGTAGAATTGATACCTCTGAATTAAAAGATATGATGGAAACAATATTAGCGTAAAGCGTGCATACATGTAGTTTTTACTCGTTCATTCACATTCATACTCTCTATTACCTGAAGCAGGATACCAGTATGAAAAACTGTTGTAATGGTAGAATCATAATGATGCTGTAAGCTTGCATACCTACTTCGCAAAATCCATGGTCAAGTGGAAGATAAAAAAAATTAAAATCAACATGAGAATGTGTTGTACTTAATGCATCACTTTGACATTGAAAACTGAGCATTAGACTGCAAGACCTTGAAAACTGATGATTCGACTGAACTTGACTGCTTGTCGTTGCTTTATGTACCAGACAGACAAGACCAAGTCCTAATTAACTTCAATTGATTCATCCCAAAAACTTCAACGCAATACCGTGCATGAATTTCGCACATAACAGTTCACGCAACAGTTGACAGTTCATAGTATTCGGCGTTGCGTAAATATAGTTTACTCTCGATTCATCAAAAACTAAAAAGGTTAAAAATATGCAGGCTAGAAAATACATTTTGGCATCTGCCTGTCAGGGATTCCCAAACTTATCGCATTTTAAATTGGTCGAGGAAACCCTTCCGGAATTACAAGACGAAGGTTCGCATAGCCACAGACGCATGTTTATTTACAACTTCACCTGAAGAATAGGTGTAATTCTTAGTTAATTTCACTATTTAACTTTTAATACATTTTTCAGAAATATTAGTCAAAGCAGAATGGCTCTCAGTAGATCCTTACATGAGGGGAAGGATTGGGATGATGAAGGCCGGGGATACTATGCCCGGAGAGCAGATTGCAAGGTACTTTAGTAGTTATTAAAAAACCTTTGTAACTCTAGTAATAGTGTAAGTTTACGTGTTTAGAGTGCTAAAGAGCAAGTGTAAAGATTTCCCAGAGGATACCCTTGTAATCGGCTTTTTCGGATGGAGAGGTTAAAAATATAACTTTTTAAAACTCGACCAAACTTACAAAAAGTTTCATTCATAAAGTACTATTACTAAGATGCTAGCATATCTTTACAGATACTACGGTGTACAAAGTTCCACCTAAAGAACAACGTGGAATTGGATCAATTTATAAAGTTATAGATTTAAAATCCTTACCTGTGTCTTATTCTCTAGGATCTGTTGGATTGCCAGGGTATAACAATCTCTTATTTAGCATTTTATTTGCAGCATTTTTCCTATGAAATTAAACATCCAATGGATTTCAGGAACACGGCATACTTCGGTTTTCTTGAGTTATGTCAACCTAAGGCAGGAGAAACGGTCGTAGTATCCGCGGCTGCGGGTGCCGTTGGAAGTATTGTGGGTCAGATTGCTAAAATTAAAGGTACTTTGACTCTCTATTGATATTTCCACTACAAATTATAACTGGCTAATTAATTACATTTACATACTGATATCCATTGATTGATATTGATTTAAAGGATGTAAGGTCATCGGATATGCTGGAACGGAGGATAAAGTAAAATGGCTTAAGGAACTTGGATTCGACCATGCTTTCAACTACAAGACTTGCGATGTTTATCAAACGCTTCAAGAATGTGCACCTGAAGGAGTTGACTGCTACTTTGACAATGTTGGTCGCAAAAGCATTCATGGCTTTCAATTCCATATTCCATACTGTAATAAAATGAAACTTTAGAAACGGTAGTGCTATAATTTAGGTCGGAGGGGAGTTTTCGTACCATGTTTCAAGAAATCTGAACCTGCGGGCAAGGATTTCCTTGTGTGGAGCAATTGACACTTATAATAACGATAAAACTGAGTTACCCTTAGGTAATGTCCGTTTTAAATGATATATTCTTTAGAATTAATATAGTCGAAGAAGCATATGTTGTTCTTCTATTTTAAACAGATGGAATTATTCTAAAAATAGAAGTTACAGCTTTTCTTTAATTTTAAATTACAGTTCCATTTGACTATGTGACATTTATCTACAAACAAATCCGACTTGAAGGATTTATCGTTACGAGGTGGGCAAAACAGTGGTTTGATGGCCTTACACAGTTGAGGGATTGGATTGTTGAGGTACGAAAAATGCAATGGTCTCATTCTAAATTATGAAATATTTTAAATACGTTTTCAACTTTTAAATGTCTAGGGGAAGATCCAAGTTCAAGAAACCAAAGTAGAAGGTTTTGAATCCATGCCACAAGCGTTTTTGGATCTATTTACGGGAAAAAACACTGGGAAAATGATTATCAAAGCTTAACGCAGTATTATTGATTGTATTTAAATAAATGCATGCACTGGACAACCGTTTTGAAGGTTTATCAAATATAATCAGAAGTCAAGCTTCTCTATCATATTTATTTTACCCTAACCTGGCTTCATTTCATTAAATGTTTTCATAAAACTCTACTAAATGCCAATAATTCTTGTTCTTCCTACTTCATTGTCTTCGTTGTCTTCATTGTTCTCAAAACTCGAATGTCTCTTTCATAGGGTATATGCTACCAAACTGACAAAAGTCAGGTTCAGTCAGGGATTTCATCTCTATCATCTCTCAAAAATAATTATGGAAAGAAGATAAAAATAATTCAATGTTTAACATAATGTTAAGCTGCCCTAGCTGCACTCAAATGTCCTATGCATCTTGTATTGATATCAGTACACATTGGATTGGAGACTAATGAATTAGTTTACTGAAGTGTACCTATGCAAAATTATGAAGTGACTTGACTCATAAACTTTGGGATTACACTCATGCTAGACACTCTTGTGGAGAAGTTCTTTTTCCAGTAACTCCTGGTTTGTTCGAGTACAGAATCCATAGTTTTCAGTATGTGTTTATGTGGACGCATTATCCATCAATCTGCGACTATTTGGTTAACAAACTTCTCTCCAATCTCCAGCTTTCAACGATAATATTATTTGTTTTCATGCTCTAGCAGATTCTTTCAGATCTTCCATACAGGGATAGTATAGTGGTTGGGTTTAGTTTTGGCTGCAGTAGTGCATTAGGTATTGGTTTGAGTATTCTGTCAATTATTGACCGTAATTTCTGGCTTCACTGAAAGAGTTCATCATAAAATAATTCAAAATCATGCAAGCTAGAAAATACATTCTGGCATCTCCCTGCCAGGGTGTCCCAAAAGTGTCTGATTTTCAATTAGTTGAGGAGACCCTTCCTGACCTGCAAGATGACGGTAGGTTCAATATTAGGTCCTACAGAAAAAGGCATACTACACTTCATTGCTAATGAATAATGAAATAGCAGTTTTGGCATCAATATAATTCACCGAATTTTTGACTATTTGCAGAAATATTGTGCAAAGCAGAATGGTTCAGTGTAGATCCCTACATGAGGGGCCGAATTCTCTTGATGAAAGCTGGAGATACGATGCCCGGTGAACAGATAGCGAGGTATCTTAAATTTATAGTCGTAAAAAGGCTGTATAAGAGATTGTCTTAAGTTTTTAACTCAGCATTAATAAAAACTTACATAATCTTGATTCAGAGTGCTCAAGAGTAAGTGTAAAGAGTTCCCTGAGGACACCCTTGTGATCGGGTATTTTGGATGGAGAGGTCATAGGTTTTACTTACTTTGATATTTGGAAGTTTAGCCATGTCAGAGATTTAGACAGTTTGTAAGAATAGAGGATCTTCACCTTTTTTTACAGATTACACAGTGTACAAAGTTCCATCTAAAGAAAGCCGTGGGTTTGGAACAATTTATAAAGTTATCGATATGAAATCGTTGCCATTGTCTTATGCTTTGGGATGTTGTGGAATGCCGGGGTAACTTTTTTTGGAGTTTGGACTTTTATAAATATCGCTTCTCAAAATTCAGCTTTTTTTTTTACTTTATTCGGCTTTCAGGAATACTGCATATTTTGGCTTACTCGAGATATGCCAGCCGAAGGCAGGAGAAACTGTGGTAGTATCTGCTGCTGCGGGTGCTGTGGGCAGTATTGTGGGCCAGATTGCCAAAATAAAAGGTATTTGGTTGATTTATGTTGATTTGATGTTCCTTAAAAAACTCAAAGAGATGAGTTATAAAAAGGCTAAGAAATTCTATTTAAATATTGAAAAAAGGATGTAAGGTCATCGGATATGCTGGAACGGAGGATAAAGTAAAATGGCTTAAGGAACTTGGATTCGACCATGCTTTCAACTACAAGACTTGCGATGTTTATCAAACGCTTCAAGAATGTGCCCCTGAAGGAGTTGACTGCTACTTTGACAATGTTTTTAGAAATAAAACATTTTTTCATTTATTTTAAATTGTAATTTTTTTCTGAGATGAGATCGATAGGTACAAACGTTAATGATTAATATTAGGTTGGAGGTGAGTTTTCGTACCATGTTTCAAGAAATCTAAATCTGCACGCGAGAATCGCGTTATGTGGAGCAATCTCTACTTACAACAGGGATCGTAATGAGCTACCATTAGGTTAGTATTTAATGGATTACTTTAGAAAAGAAATAGGAATATTCTTTGCTGTAAGTGGAACACAAATCCTAATTTGTTAGTGTAGTAGCTCAAACTGAATTATTATGCCCTTATTATAGTGCCATTCGATTACGGGACTTTCATCTACAAACAAATCCGACTGGAAGGATTTATCGTTACGAGATGGGCAAAAAAATGGGTCGATGGCCTAATACAGTTGAGAGACTGGATTATTGACGTAATTTAAACCAAATCTAGAATCGATTGAGACAGAAACCTCGTAAATACTTATCGCTAAACAATATTATAGGGAAAGATCAAAGTTCAAGAAACTAAAGTGGAAGGTTTTGAATCTATACCACAAGCGTTTACGGATCTCTTCAATGGGAAAAATACTGGAAAAATGATTGTGAAGGCTTAGTATTATTGATTGATTTGTGGTATTGCACAAGTGTGCACGTCTAAATGCAACCTTCAGAATATAAATAGAGTTGTTCTATCATGAATTCGTTCTCAGTGTAAAACTACAACACAGCATGCGAATTTTTTTGAAGTGTTTATGCATGCATAAACTTGCAAAAGCAACTTTACCACCATATAGGAACACTTTTCCACCCTGAAATAACCATGGCCAGCTATTTTTTCTTACTTCATTCTAGAAATAATACCATTACAACGGCATGCATCAAAAGATGTGTCCAACCTAAATTATACGTGTTTTGAGCAAAGCATGGGGGCCGTTAAGAAAGCAGAACGATGCAAGAACTAATTAATTCTAGAAAGATAAAATTATACGATAAGAATACGGAACGGAACTTAATCCTATTGGTAAGAAGGGTAGTAATGGGAGCTGGCAAGAGAAAATAAGCATTCGAAATCTGACAGATAGATGATGAGAAAATCACCTTTCGCATCGTTGAACTTTTATAATTATTTACACCCTGAACTCAACTTTCTTTGATCCTTCTACTTTAAGAGAGAAAGTCTCCTATGCATGAGTAGAATTTACCATTATGATTAATATCCCTCTCTCTGCAAAGCAGTATTGTTCTAATATCATCAGTGCTTATTTAAGCTAGGTACTGTTCAAATATTATAATAATTGGAATAAAGCGCAAATAAACAAGGGCATCTGTCTGTTCTTAACAGTTAATTACTGACGAGTAACTAGTCAGATAAAGGGAACGCTATCTAAAAGTTTAATTTCCGGGGAGTCACCTGTAACCCTTTCGTTAATGAGCGTTCCTTTCACTCCTAATTTGACAACTCGCACTTTTCCCACTGTTTCACTTCCTGATTACTCCTCTACTCATTTAACAAGCTGAAAAGTTTGCATTTTAACTACTTATTGCTTCCATAATCAAAAACGTAGAAGAAATGGGTATAACCAAGAGCATTACTAACTTGAATTATGGGATCTTTGCATGTCGAGTCGTATTTTAGACTTTCTTTAACCCTTTTTTCTCTACACGAGACAAGGAGGTCTCCTGAGTGAACGTACATTTCTGTGGGTTATTTTATACAAGCTGCATAAAATCAGGTATTTTCTTCTTGTATGCAATTATTTTATAATTCGACATACAAGCTGTACTGATAAGTACGTATGCAGATATTGTACATTAGGGACAAATGATAGGGCAGGCAACCCCTTATTAAATGTGGGTTGCAGACTTCTAACCAATTCGCGTGCAAGATGGTCATATTTTTACCCCTACAAACTTCCCCATAAAGGGCCCATCCTGCATTATTATAACTTACCACAGTTTCTTAGAAGATCAAGATGATGATAAATAACAAAGGCCGTTAGAGCTGGAGCTTGGCCATGTGGATATTTACATTATCCAGCGTGCCGTGCCAAAGCCAAATCATAAAAGGAAACTATAGGGTTCTTCCCACTCCCACTCAATAGTAATAAATCATCCTGTCTTTCTCCATCTTCTTTGCCGAATACTTGGATTACCTCAAATAAGCAAACAATGGGAAGTGAAAGTGGAGGCCAAGGAGATCAGGTCGGGTGATAAATGCATACAATGGTCATCTTTACGTTGCCAACATAAAATAAGATTTACCCAAAACTTAGAGCAAACCAACATAGTTTATCTCACACCATTATTCAAACTTTATTAGCGTGCTTTGACTAATTGTATCCTTTTACTACGGGATACGGGAAATAAATTGATACTAAATTGTAAATTAAATTGGCCAGCTTCGTAGGGCGAGTCTGAATGAAATGTCATTTATTTTGGGTAGAAACTCATAACGAACTTGTACGCTGGGTTGGTAGGTCTATTGGATTTGATTGAAGAACAGAACAGATGCTGTAATTTAAAATAACTCAGCAATCGCCTACAGTCCTACTTGAAGATTTGTCGGATTCTACCAACTCCATTTACTTACAGTTCCACTAACGGCAGTTTGGCAATCTAGATCCCAAGAACTAGAAAAACTGCCAATTTATTAGGAAGACAGGCCAAGTAAAATATAGTATCGGTGGTTAAGGGTGAAGAAGGTTGGATGCAATGTTCGATTGATGGAAAAAAAATGATTGAACTAATTATCACTATTCTTAATTTGGCAATGTTTTAATCATCCATCACACAATATCGTTAAGTTCGTCATTAAATCTTCAAAGTAACAGACCACAATAGCTGAACATAGTGTTGTGCTTCAGAAAGAAAGAAATGCTGCCTCGTAATTTTTGTCTTGTGATTTGGATACCAACTTTTACACATGTGATTCGGATATTTTAAATGGCAACTTTATAAGACAATTTTTTACTACTAGTGAGCAGTTGGGTTTAAAACTTAGGTAACGTCTCAGCAGTTAACTATACTATACATGCTGGCATCGAATTATAATCTAATCTTCCCCGAATTTATATCTTGAGAAACCTGCTCGTCCAACAGAACAAAAGAGTCCTTGTTAAAGAAATGAATTGTATCCTTTACTTTGTCAATGTCAAATCCTTCCTTCTGTAAATCCATCTTAACTAGTTTGAACGTTCCTAGAAGAGAGGCAGAAAAAGATTAATAATGAATTGCATAGGCACGAATACCATTGGAATGGCACACTTCTTCTGCTGTAATCAGCGTAATAAAACAGAAGAGTTCGAAGAAGGGTCTCCTCGTGTACTACTCCGTGCTAATTCAAACAGATTTGAGAATTGAATTACTCCTCATTAATTATGAAATCGGTTGAATGACTAAATCTCTGAGCAGTTCACTAAGCCTGCCATACAATGTCCATATCTTAGACTACCTTAAGATAATAAAAGGTTATCAAATTAAACAAGGCTCGATCTCTAGTCGTATTCCTCAATGGAAACTGCCTTCTTCAAATCATTGAAGGAAGAACTCTGATTATTAATTACTATGCCAGAAAGGGAATGCTGGTAAATAGTAATAACATTCTATACCTGTCATGTTCAGCTCGGTATTGATCACACGAAGAAACAGGGGTCTAGCATACGAGGGTAATGAACGGATAACTTCTTGTGCTAAATTGTTTAAATCAAGAGTCCCTTCTGGGTCTGCGATGGCAGCCATACCAGCCTTTCCCTCAGTCCCTGGTACTTGAACTCCGTAAACTACTGTTGCTTTCATCCCGGAAGCTTGAGTGATTACTTGTTCCACTTCTGCTGTTGACACGTTCTCTCCTGTGGAGATGAAAAAAGTTACTCCTTTTACTAACTCACTCCTTACTTTACTTTTATGATGACTTGCTACCTTGAGAATAATATTTTAGCTTTGATGTAAATGGTAAAGTACGTGCTACTCTTTCTCACAAGCTGAGGAATTTTAAAGCATAGCTGTAGTAAAAACTCATCTTATGCTAAAGGATAAGATTGAGAGTTGGCATAAAACATTTGTATCCATGCTTGAAATATGTAAAGTTAAAAAAGGTTAAAAGGCAACTAAAGTTTGTCTCTTTCTCCTGAAAAAGTTTATAATGGAAATAAATAGTTTACACTTAACGTGCAGCTTCATCAATACCATTTCTAAACTGAAAACTAACCCATCTTAGTTAAACCGAAGTCTTGTACAGCGGTAGGTCAACTAATACTAAAATTGTGCCTACCTTTCCATCTGAAAGTGTCCCCAGATCGATCTTTGAAGTACAGATATCCGTATTCATCTTGAGTTAGCATATCACCTAAAAAAGCAGTTTTACAAATACAATCAAGATACTAATAGGTAATTCTTAAAGCCTTAAATTTTAAATAATTTTAATCACTGTGTTATTTTATAAACTAAAATATCCAACCTGTTCGAAACCATTTGTCACCTTTGGATCTAACATCGCGAATAATTTTCTTCTCTGTTGCAGAAGAATCCGTATAGCTAAGCATTCAACGTAACGATTATTGGGTTAGTTTGCATAAAGTTGGGAAAGTAGTTAAAATACCCCGAAGGGTTGTTCAAATACCCATCAAACTGTCTCAGGGGATTATTATCTTGGATTATGCCAAGAACTTCCCCAGAATGGTTGACCTTTGCCCGTTTAATCCATCCTGTCTTGGGGTCTCGCAGAATCTCACCCGTAAGCTCGTCAACTTCGGCTATAAAAGCTGGTGCCATTCCCATAGCGTACAATGGTATGTAACCACATGCACCAACATGACCATCCAGGTTAACTTTATATTTAAATAAACCCCATCAGTTAATTATAAATTATACCTTCCTACCTAGGAATGTACAGAATGCATTGTTGTACTTACTAATATTGCAGTTGCCCTCAGTGCTGCCGTACAGCTCACATATTTTAACGTTGTTAAATCTCTCCACAAATTTTTCCCATATGGCTGGGTTAACTCCATTTCCAATGAAAATTCGGATTTTGTGTAATTTATCCGTAGGTTTTTCTGGTTGGTTATAAAGGTATCTGCAATTCGGAATTCAAAAAAAAATAAATATCTTTAGTTTTTCACGAAGAAGTTTTTTGTTGGAGCTTACCGAATGATTTCACCCAGATATTGAGATACCTGAAAATAAAGAATTTTTCATTTCTTAACATTTGACTAAAACATTTTAAGGATACTTTCAGCATGAAATATATGAACTTCCATGTAAATGTACTCACAGTTGCTCCATATTTTATGCATTCTTCCCAATATTTAGAGGCAGAAAATTTTCTAAGCATAACTTGAGGTATTCCGTGCATTAGTGCTGCAGTTACTCCAAGTACTCCTCCTTGAACATGGTATAACGGTACAGGAGTAATTATGACATCTTTTCCAGGCTTTAACCCCAACATAACGGGGGTCACGGCATAGCTAAACACTCTAAATTTAAATTATTCAAATATTATCTTGTTGCATTTGACTCTAAGATGAGGAAAGCACAAACCAATACAAATGTTAATCGAAATGTAATGGTAAATTATTTTGTGCCGGATTACTTGGAATGTCTCATAACAACAGCTTTAGGCAACCCCGTTGTTCCAGAAGTATAAATGTTGAGGATTATATCTTTAAAATTGATCTCTCCCTTATAAACAGTTGGATTATAATTAGCTGATTCCAAAGCTTTTGAAAGATTAACATGGTCCCTGGCAGAGAGAGGGTCACAGGGTTTCCCGTCATTTATGGAAAATAATGAAATATCCTTGAAACCCCCTATATCCACCACCTCTTGAATGGCTACAAGTAATAATTCAGAGTTTAATGTAAAACGTGACTGAAAATTAGCTCTTGGTTTTATCCTTAAACTACCGTGTGTAAGCTCAGTTCCATATATCAGGGCTTTGCAACGAGCCACAGAGACACAGTGCTCTAAACCCGTTAGTCTCAAGTTATAGTTGAGCAAACTTGTCACTACTCCTATCTAAAATTTGAGAACTTTAATATACTTTCCACCTACATTTTGTGTAAATATCAGTCTGATTACAATGGCCAAACTAATCAGTTTCTTTATAGAGTTTGAATGTGATAAAATTACCCGACTTAAACCTAGCCAAACAGTAACATACTCGGGACGGTTTTCCATCATTAGTCCTACAACATCACCCTTTTCATAACCATTTTTCTGGAAATGGTTAGCCATTTTGTAGCTCATCTGCTGAACCTAGTCATTCAACCATTCATTAATCAAATCAGTTCATTGAATGGCTTCCCCAGTCACTTATTTTGAGTATTAAGTAAACTCAAGCAAGTGTTTGGAGATGGAAAATTCGAAAACTGCAAAACTAACTTACTCTGCCATAAGTCCACTTTTCACCCTCAAAAAAGAAGCACGTTTCATTCCTCCTTTTAGCTACCTGCACGTCAAAGACTTTGGCTACAGTGGCATTTGTCTTCCTCCAGTAAAAGAGTTGAATGAGAACTTTTATTAATCCCCGCAGTATTCTAAATGTTGTAGCCAAAAATTTATGAAACACTTGCAAAAGTTACGAAACTCCACGCGTTTCTTTATTTGCAAATAAATCCCCTTACAAAAATTAAGGGAAGTAATGGAAATTTACCTTAAATCCCGAGGAATCGTTGAGATGTATATCCTTAGTATTCTTCTATTCCAAACAACACCCAATAATACGGGTATTACAATAGTTACAGAAACTACAAGTGGGACTAGCATTTTGCTTCTTGGTTGGATTTTCGGAAATAACTATTTATTTTTAACCAGGTTAAGAAATTATTTCCTTTGTTTTTCAACAGATAGTCACATTATTCTAGAAATATATCGTTGTAAATGCTAAAATCTCATTTAACTATGCAAAAAAGATTTGTTGTACAGTATGCATGCATGCATCACCTAATGCAAGCATGAAACCCCTACCACTGACTACAAAAATTAAATTCGCTAAGGCTAAAAAGTATCACTGGGAAGGTACATGAGGGATCACGATGGCATGATGAAAAATTCCCCCACTGACGTTGGACTTTTATGGATAAGTTAAAGGGAAGAAGATTTTTCCCACAGGATGTAAAGCAGAATATATCAGAATTGTAGAATTTACATTCATGATACGGTTCAAATGAGCTGTAAAGTGTTTTCTAGTCAACGTCTACACAAGGAATATAGTAATTGCTTATTGGATACAAAGTCCGATTATTCTATTCATCCAAATAAGAAAAATCGCATGAGACAATTAGCTTATAAGTTATTTACTTCTTTCTTTACTAGAATACCTTAAAAGTTCAGGTTGCATCATATAACTTTTTGCGCTTCCAGTCCAGCATCATAGAAGTTGCCTCATGCCTGGATTAGTATTAGTTTTGCTAATACAATTTTGCTGAGATGAATACAACAACGCGTTTTCACGTTAAACATTTCGTAAAGCGCATTAGAAACTTATTTTTTATCGATGCTTCTATAGTGGCACTTGTACATGCATGAGGTTAGCTGTACGTTTTAATAAATACGTGAGAAAAAGCAGAAACAGGTTGTTTTCTAGCATAGTGTTGCGTAAAATAATGATATTGTGTCCTTACTAGTTTTACTCATGCCATTACACTACAGGCCTTGTTATTAATACTTTAACACAAGTGCCACATAACAGTGTCATTTTCTTCAATTATTCTTGTATGAAATATAACTAAAGTTAACATGAGTCAGGTTTGTAATAAAATTAACCTTCAGTTCAACCACTACTCGGAGCACTTAGGTTCAAAGTCTCTTAAAAATTACGAACACAATTATACCAAGATTTAATAAATGAACACACCTAACAAGAACAGTAACACAATCCGAGTGTAGACTAGCTGAGCAAAGGTAGGGATTTTTTTCAGTTTCAGCAAATCCGATCAAACATTTATTTATTCATATATCTATACTTATTTATTATTTTGATCGTTATATTTTCTTGCTATTTTAATACAATGGTAAGGCTATAAAGATGAATTATAAAAGTGCATTTGTCCGTTAACGGCTTATATTATGAATAGAACTAACAATGCTACTGAATCTAAAATAATTCATCTGAGACTATAACCAACATCAACTATTAATAACCTGTTACTCTACTCCAGAGTTAGTGGTAGCGTGCGAGTGGATTGGAGGTCACCATACTAATGTACTTATGGTGTTGCTTAATCCATACAATAAGCGAACGGAAACCCTATACTAGTTTATCATGTTTTTATTGCATATTGTGAGATCTCAACCTAAAAGCTAACATTATAGGAATTTTATAAACAAAGTTTAATGGGAAATTACCATGAAGCAATACAATATTTGTAGCTACTACAGATTCTTGGTCTTAGATTTTATTATTCTTTTAAACTTCTAATAGCAATTCTTATGATACATTCCTAAATTTATTAAAGTACAAAGGAAACAATAACATGAGTGCAAAAAATCAAACTAGAGAGCAGAGTCACTCTAACACTAGAGGATTCGTCGTCATCAGGATTATCTCTCATGCTCCCGTCATCACTTACTCCTCCAGAGTTCGAGTTATCATCAGCGTTTCCATTACTTGCACTGTCCGTTCCACCAACCCCCTTACCGATGCCAACCACACCCCCTATGGCACTTGATACACTGGACACTTTGGAAGATATTCTGCGTTTAATTCCTAACGGGTCAAATTTGGACATCATTCCCATTGCTGTTGCAGTTGTAGCCTCGCCCATTTCTGCTTCATATGCGCTTTGTAATTAAGGGAAGGAGTTAGAGATAAAGAATATAGCTTATACTATAATAATTCAAAATTCCAGAGTTACAGATATTTCATATACCTCACGGTGGTGGGATCCGCAGAACGTATTCCTATAGCTTCTTTTAACCTGAAAATTAGAATGCAATGTCTGATCTAAATTTCTGCTTTATTTTTCTAAAAGTGAAGCAAAAAGATGTATCCTTTTAATTCTACCATTTAACAGCAGCTTTAGACCTTTTAGTCTTATTTGTTTCCATCTTAAGGTCTTCATAGTCAACGTCCAGTAGCTCCGTTGGGCTAGTTTCATTCACCAAAATTTGAAGTAAAGTTACCGCAGCGTTTTGGATTTCGCTTGAATTAAAGTTCTCAAAGTGGTTAGATTCCCTTGTATTACCACGTAGAAGTGCGTTCAGATTTTGGCAATTACTTAAATGTACAGTTACTATTATAAAAATAATAGGAAATATAACACAGTTAAAATTATTCCGTAGAGGATTTTCCATTTCTCGTTTGTTAGTTTCTATCCTCAACTAGAAATTCAGACTCGGTTAGATGATAAACCGTTTGCAAATGACCGAAGATTGCATCTCGAATTAAGTTTTATACCGGAGATAAGCAACGACCCCGCAATTTGATTGGGGTTTGTTAAGAGTATCGTGACTTTTGGAGTGCTCTTTAGATTAAGGACAAGTAAAGTATAATATTTGTGTTGCAGAAATAATCACGAGTCATCATGGATTTGAACGAACATTTTTATGTATTTTGGCTGCTCAACCTGGTCCTGGACTTGTAAAATAAGGTCAAGCTAATGGTAACAAGAATTTGGATTGGTTACAGCGCAAGTTAGTAAGCATCAGCATAAAAATATCGTTGACGATCATATATAATAGTTCCATCTTGAGCTTGATCTAAAAAGGATCCATTTTCGAAACCGATTTAATTCCATTAACAATCTCTTGCCAATCTCCCATTCCTAACCTTTTCTGTCACAATATATCGGATCCCAGCCAAGCAGAACCATAACCAACTCACTTTAGTTTCCCATTTCTAAATCCTTTGCTTTCAGACAAAGTTACCTAAATTTGGAAATGAAATCCCCCGTTCGTTGCTTTTGCTCCTTGTTGTTTTGTTTCGCTCTAGATACTCAAGTCTAATGAAATGACTACGGGCTAGTAGGTTGTATAATTTAAATCTGCGGTAGGATAGCCTATAACGGGAAAGGATTCTAGCTGGGTAGAATAATATATGAAAACTAGTAATATTTTTTGGAAATTCTGGGAACAACCAGAATAAAAGCCGTATTCTGTGTTAAAAGTTGAGTCGATTGGATCTCGGCCGTTTCCTATAACAGGTTTGTCAAAGCTCACATGGTATGAAATTAATGGGTTAAGTTGTGTCTTTACTGGAAAGTAGTTGATTCCTTCTTTCTCCTTATAAAATTGCATTGTAGTTTGTAGTTCAAAAACTTTTCCTAGACTATCTAATGCCAAATTACACACAACTATCCGAATTAATGGGTGACGAAGTGGGCTAAGTAGAATGATCATTTTTATTTATATCTCCCGTTTTGTATATGTTTAGGATTCTTATACCATATTGTAAATACTAAGAAAAACAAGTCATACTCAAATTGACCAGACAGTCCTATAACGTAGCGTTTACATTTGGTTCAAATAAACTTGAGTGGTTTGGAAATAAAATGTCCCTCTCTGGTCGCTCCGTCAACCGCCTTTATAGCTATTCTAGAGCTATATAGGTTGTCCTGTCCGTCTGTCCGTTCGTCCGAAAGTTGAGACCGACCGGTCCACAGAACCGTGGGGGTCAAAATATCCCATAGAGCCATTAAATACAAAAAAATGTTTTCATAGTTCATTATGAAAATCACAAAAAATTGATATTATGGTGGCAGTAAACGGAAGTGTGATGGTTGAGGAAAAAATGGACCTGTGGGTGCTTCCCCCACGTTCAACAAAAGAAAGACCTAAAAAACGCATGGTACCATGAAATAATTTTTAAGCAAGATTTGAACGCCGAACCACATATTTGGCCAAAGTGCTCTGAAACGGGCTCTGCTAGCTGCACTAGGAGGTTTTTTTATATGTAAAATGAGTTTAGTAGTAGTATCGGGTTTCAATTAAGCAGAGATAGACTCTGACACGCTGTATCATCTTGACTGAATTTATTTTATATTTTAAATGGTAATCTCAGCTAAATTGCATTTTTCTTCTCATATACTGTTCGTCTCAAGCACAATTTCCACTAACATAAACAGGATACAGAAAGCTCGAAAAATATCCAGTAAATCACCAAAGTCCAAGGGATCCATGAGTGTTTCTCGGAAATCGGTACACAAAAACTAATCTTATAACTTCCCATTCAATTTAGCGAAGTCTCTTCTCAAGAAACAATTTAGACTGTTATGAGCCCATTATCAAAGGCCACCACCCACTACCACTCAGTCCACCCCCACTGCATTGCATCTTCTCAAACTCAGTGTAAACTATTATTCCTACAACAACTTCTCTTACCGTGTGAAGGAGGTTTACCACTGTACTGGGTACTACTGCTATATCGGCTCGGCACACGCACATGTTACACAGCTATCTACGGAATGTACATTTGTCTGTAATACAATTCCAACAGCTTTTGGTCTAGTCTGGTCTACAGTATCTTAGATTGTTGTGAATTGGACTGTGAACTGCCTTGTTTTCTCAAATTTTCTATCAAACCCCAAAACCAAAACCCTTACTAAGTCTGGGTTCAATGTAGCAGTCTCTGCCCTTTCTGGCTGAAATAGATTGCGTCTATTGTGTGCTGGATTGCATTGTGTATTTGTATGGTACCGATATCGGATTGTATTGTTAGATTCTACTAACTAACTACCTAATAGTTTTGCTACCTTTCGTCGCTCTCACAATTTTCTCCGACTGTTTCTAATGGTTTAAGTTGGTGAAACTGAACCGTGCAAATACATACGTGCTACTATGTAAGATCTATACCCAGGTTTCTGTAGGCATTGGATTGAATTGTATTGGCAGAGGACAAAAAAATCCCGATTGACTGCTTGACGACTACTTTTGCTGCAGTTAACCAGTATTGCCACTACTTTGTCTCTATTAGATGGCAGACGATGTAGAGGAGAAACCAATGTAGTAGTAGTAATAAAATAAAATAAATTCCATTTAGAAACCCGTCACATTACATTACATTCCATTTATTGTTTGCTTCCATCTTGGCACAACTGAAATGACTATTTGTTCCCGATCACTTCGATTTTAGATTTGTTTCTTCTTCTTCTAGGATAAAAGGGAAATGCAATGCAAGACAACTTTGCAAAAGCAATTTTGCGTAACTGGTTGGTAGATATCACCTAAATAAATTACAATATAGGCGAGTCAAAGAGCGTTGTTACAAACCAAATGAACTAGAGCTACAACGTTCCATAGTTAAATAGTTAATCAAATTCATCCAACCGATTCTTCTATATCCAATTGGATTCTGTACATTACCATATTACGTATATATAAACCAAAGTAATGAATACTTTGTGCGTACCCATTTCCCAGAAACAATCCGCACATTTTATCGTGAAAGCAAACGTCTCTAGTGTCTCCTTACTCAAGACAATTTCGATACTAAGAAAGATGAAATCGAGCTGGAGAAAGTAGCTTTTACTACACCAAACATGTGGCAGGACGGCGATACTATCTGCCTAGGGTACAAAGGAGTGCGAAGACGTTTATTTTACTATTCTCAAAGCATCGGAAGAGACTATCACACTATCCATTCAAGACTATAGGCTTTATCCAGGTTAAGAAATAAAGGAAATATTTTCAGCTGGTTTAGAGGTGGTTCTGACGATGGGATTTAATATTCTCTTTGTAAATTCAGACAAGCTTATGGCTTTTAGAGGTTGACACCTTAGATTTACTTGAGAGATAAGGATCGTGACGAGGGAAAGTGAGTCTAAATGGGCCAAGGGGGTTGGACCTGACAAGATGTTATCTGAGCTGGCTCTTCTGGACGGAGAAACATTTCCTTTGGTGGTAAAGGATGTGATGTCATATGATCCACTTTATTTAGATCGGCTGCGAATCGACTACTTTCACTTGGCTGGATTGAAATTCTACTGACTGAATTTAGGAGATTTATGTGTCGGGTTTAAGTGTTGTATTATTGGAGAGCAGGGACTGTATATAGATATGTTCCTTTTGTGAAGATTTGCTTTCAACATGAGAAAGAATTGGGAAAATAAATAATATCAAGTCCGCTTTCAAAATGATTTGTTTATTATCAGAACCTTATTGGCTGGCAGTGATGATGATATTGAGAAATACAATATATCATTTACAAATTCCTTAAGTCAACGTTTTTATTCTATAAATTATCCTGATGCCATTTTTAAAAGTAAATTAATAATTATTTTAATCAGTTACTCGAGGATGCAAATGACTATAGGTAGGTAAAACTTTTTTAGTCTTTTATACTATCTAATTTGTATCTTTTCCGTTGGTTTTCATTTTTAGGGCTCATGGGTGTTCTACTTGCATAGTTTGTAGTACATAGAATTACGACTGCAGTCATTCGAAGGTCATTAATAATTAATACTTTCCCCAACTTAAACGAATCTCAAATATAAGTACATCTACCACATGCTACAGTGGCCGTAGGAAAGTAATGAAAATGACTATATTATGATCGTTTGTTTATTATATCAGTTATTCCGTGAGAGATTCTAGGGTTGTACACATTTTTTACTCGTAAGCATAGATCCGCTTTCCTTTACTACTTACTTTTTGGTTTTGATATTTAAAAATTGTCCATCTTCATAAGACAGATCATACTAAAAGAGTCATTAGAAATATAATTAGAAATAGTGCCGCAGTTGCATTTAATGTGCTTAGAATTATTCATGCTTGTTTCCAATACATGGAGTTTAAAATTCTTGATGTTAACACACAAATGAATTGACTAAATTGTTAACTGAAATTGGCTAGCTCACCATCCGCTTTACCAACTAACAAATAATACACGAGTAAAACAGAATCTTCATAGCTTACTTTCTACTTTATGTTATTACTGGAATTACAGACAATGAATATCACAAAGTGTGAACTTCTATCACAACCAACTAGAGACAATGTAAATTGATTAAATACTTCCACAAAACGACATTAATTAAATACTACACTACGAAATGTCTAAATTGTGCTGTATGCATTTATACTATATAAAATTACTGTAGTCTAAAATCTAAGGCTGTGCTCACCCACCCCAAATATTACAGTATGTTGAAATGTATGCACCACTTTTATGAGAACATGTAGTTGTAGTAAATCTTCTATTGACTCTTGCTCGTATTTTTCATCAGTTATTTATGTATTTGGTAAGTAATTCTCTCTAGAGTCTAAGCCATTTGGTTAGGTTGTAATTTCTCTTACAGATCACTATTCACTCCTTGCAGTCTACGATTTTTTATTATTTTATGGCCATCAATAATTTCAATTTAGTCATGATGCTTTAATTAATTATGAATAGTCTCTACAACTAAAACTAGTCTGCGTTCGTTCTTATGGCGGTTCTTAAATTAAGTGTGTGCTATTCAGAAGAGGACGGATTTTTACTGACAGATTGTGCGCTTAAACCGGCTAGACTTGCGAAATAACTTGGGTATAAAATAAGAAAAATACAGTAATTCCACCCGAAGAAGCACAAACCCACGTCTCCTTAAAACGAAGAACTTATTACATTTGTAGGCATCCACCGAAAATATACCCGTACAAGCCAATGATTGCAAGCAATTACCGTATTTCCGGTTTTAATTCCCCTTCTAAATAATTCCCCTTACTTTCCATAATGCAAACAAATTCGCCCTGTCTGATTTTATTTAGGGGTTTTTCAGTTTAGAGTTAATTGAGTTAACATGTACTATACTAATTGGTTTCATTGTAAGCTTGCACTTTGCAGTTAGTTCAAGTAGGATTTTACAGAGATGCAAAACTATTAAACGAAGTAGTGTCTCTTTTTATCCCCTCAAAATCCTATAGATTTATTTAACATTCTCTAACTCTAGCTCAGTTACAATAAAGAAAAACGCAGTCCACATAAAGGAGAAACTTAACTGGAACAATCCGTTGGGTTTAAGTGGATTTGAGACACATTGAAACAGCATATCTTGCCTTAATTCTATCTACCAAACTACCTAACCTGTCGACTTACTACTGCTACCTACCTATTTCTAAGCTACCAGATTCATACAAGCTGAACTATCTACTTTAGTTAGGCTTTAGCGAAAGATTGGTTACAGATTTAGACGACTAATGGACAATGTCTGGAATCCAGACTCTGGATAATGTTTTGAAAGTTATGTTTTTGTATTTACTATATTTGTTTCTACATGTAATGTGATGTGATTGGATTATCTACCTAAGTTTTTACAAGATTGTAGAAGAGGAAACGGAAAGTGTTTGGGTTTGTCTGTAGAGAATATACCACATAGTCTGAAAATGCCGAGTGTCATTTTTAAATATCCAATCCAAATAATCCTCCAATTTTGTCTCGGAAGGCTTAAACCGACTGTTTTTGTAAGCTTTGTATTTGTCATGCTTACTGTTTCCATGTATGTGGCTGGTATATGTGTGGTAGAGAATTTTTTATCTCGAAGATGTGGTTAGTAAGATGTGGTTGAGCAGGTAGCAGGTGCGTTCGGTAGTCACTCTTTTCTTCGTTACATTATTATGGTAAATACATAGTGCTTAATAGCTCTACTTTATTATTATTACGGTTTTTAGGCAGAAGCTCCCTTAAGATTTGTGTTTGCAAAATTTCTCTCTCCCTTTCTACTTTAGGCCTTAGTTTTAATGGATACTTCAATATAGCTACCTAACCTAACGATTTAACCAAATTGTTATAAAAGGGAATTTATCCTTTAGAATAATGTTTGCTCACTTGTTTTAAATTAATGAATCCAATGGTAGCATTGGGCTTGGGTTTGGTGGATGTGGGTTGTGAAACTGACGAATAAAAGAATTAAACAATACTGCTTGTCTGTCTGGTTTGTCTTTCACAATGCAATGTAGCACAACAATCCGCCCACTTACTTTAAGTTTGCTCGTGCTCTATTAATCAGAGAGTTGGTCGTAGTAGAGACGGCTGTTTGGAGAGGACTTTCTCCTAAAATTATACAAAATGGGTAGCAAAAGTTTGATTCACAAGGGAAAGTTTAACATTTCATTCGCTTTGACTGTTGTTTTTATCATAGCAAATCCAGCAAAAAAATTTATAACTTCGTTAGACAACAGAGAGAAGTAAAAACTTATAACGCAGACAGTCAGAGTCAGTTAAATCCGTCCTAATTTAATGCTAAAAGTGCTATTTTCTTTACACAACCTAAATTCTAAGCCGAGCTGCATACCTGTTCTATTTGTATATGAAGCATGATACAACTTCTAAAAAATGTAGCCAATTGGAAAATACTCAAACATAAAATGCAAAAAATCATATGAAACTCATGAAGTAAGGTATTTTTAAAAACTCTATTCTTTGATCCTTTCTCCTTTGTGCTATTAGTTTAGTGGCGTGATTACTTACATACTTTTATGCTTCAATTGATTATTAATTATTTGATTATTGTCTACGAAATGCTGATCATAGTAGTAAATGTGATCATGATCTTAGATCAGTTCAGTATTAGTTTAATTGATCTCTGCATCCGTGCATTACATACACTGCTCTAATCGCCCACAGGTTCTCACTACAACCTTGCCTCGGAGATATTATTCATACAGGCCTAGAAGGTTAGGTAAATTGGTCAAGGATTACCAAGAAGGCGAAAAGTTACCAAGTTAAACAGTGGTAACCCTGTCCATTTCAACATACTGTTCAATTTGGGGTTGTGATTGTCAGCAAACGATCTCCCTATGGTGAGACCCACTAGTTGTCCCGGTTCCAAAAAACATCTCTTCAGTCGGTGTTCTAGAACTCATAAGCAATTTTTCTCGTCTCTCCTCCCTTCGCTTTCTACAAACTAAACATCCGAAACAACAACTTAGCACTATAATTGTAACAATAGAGGCTGCAGCTAAGATAATATAAGTCCTTGGAATAGGGAAGAATTCACATTCCGCCTCGTCCCACCCTGAAGGACAGTGTTCTACCCCGTCACAAAACAGACTAGGACTTATACAGGCATTTAGCTCAGGGCATTTATATTTAAAGCAAACATCCTCCTCGAGCTCATTAAGAATTGATGAGGAGGATGAGGCTATTGAAGATGATGAGGAAGAAGTAGAGCTTCCGGGAAGTACAGATGGATCGCCTGGAGTGATTATTTTGTGTCCACCATCTATACCAATGATGCTACCTCCACTGGTTGTCACAACACTTCCCCCACTGACACTCCCAATGCTAGAGGAACCTGGGCTAGAATTGTAAGTCCACTCTAGAGGCTCATCGCGTCGAGAAATTTGGACCCATTTAACATCATACTGAGCGGTTGAAGGGGGTCCGAGAGATACTAGCTCAACGATTAGTTGGCTTGATAAGGGCATGCTTGTAAGGGTTAGGTGGGGATTTTCAACAAAGTTCGGGTACAAGTTTGGTATATCCCAGCCTTCGCTGAAAATTTGTACGGAATGTCCTTCACCGGAGGAAGAGTCTACGGGACAGATTATTTGTAACAACCTGCCCGTGAATCCTCCACTATAGACAAAGATCCGGTTGCGGGTATCGCAATGCTTTTGTACAATCTCTGCTTTCAACCTCTCGGAGGCTGAAGAGGACTTTTTACTTCTGACTAGAGTGTATTTTTTCATTGTGCGACCTGGAATCATTAGGAACATGTAGTGGGAAGGGGTCTGCGGCTCCATGACCCAGGGGTAGTTGATACAGCTTTGGTGGGGAGCTTTTTCTGGGACTTTAAGCGTAAACGAGCCGCTAGGTCCTTTTAGATGTTGCTGGCGAGGACAATCGGGATGTTTTAAGAATTCGTATCTGAAAAGAGTACAATAATTTAAGAAAATTTCTGTAATTAAATTGAAGTAAAAGCTTATTGAAAGACTAGGTTTAATTTATTACTAATCCTAACATTTATTCGTGTAGAACCGAGAACAATATATTTCTATATCTACATCCTTGCTGGGTATAGTGTTGCATAAACTTAATTGTCCTGCAGCTCACCTCCTTCACTATTGGATTGTGTTTCACAGATCACAGGAATAAAACTAGAATAATCCTCATCTCTCAACTTCCCTTCATCCATCCCCAAGGCCTAATCCTAAGCCCATAAATACCTACAAAAGAACCTACTTGGCGTAAAAGTGCCATCACTTCTGTCTACAGCAGATACGAAATATAATGTAAATGGAGGATGCTTTCGAAAAGGCCCTTTAGCACAGGAGGAGGGTAAAGTAAAGTGGATCTAAGTTACGGAAGAATTTTACCAACCAATCTAAATTGAAAACGCGTTGTTACCAACCAAAGAAGGAGTTTAACGTTTTTTAGCTTTCTAAACCTATAAAGCTTCCTACCAAGACCTTCCTTACAGGTAGACCTTAATTCCTATTAAATTTCATCTTCATCTCATAAATGCTCATGTAGCTACAGCTCATCTCCTACTTACTTTTCTAGAATACAGGCAGAAATCACCTATCCTTAGAATACATTATATTTTGGAGGTTGGTGCATATTACAGTGGAACCTTTCTCTTTAAACTAATACCATTAGATCACCTGAGTGAGCTTTCACTTTTGGAAAAGTTTCCCCAACCGTCGAATCTATCCCTGAATTAAATTCTCGTATCGTATCTTAAAAGTACAGGATGTTCAATTCAAATTTCTCTCAACATCCCATTTCCTTCTATTCATCGCCTTCCGTTTTATCATCAATAACCCATGCCTAACTTCCATTCATCCATGAAGTAGTTCGTTGGTAGAGGTGTGGGCGTGTAGGAAAGAAAGGTTAGATCGGTATGTGGAATTGTATCCCAAAATACCTACCCACCTGCATAGCACTTCCCTCATTCTGTAGTACTTTACTTCGTTTCATTTCACACGTACTGCTAAAAGTTTAGCTATTACATATTATAATACTTGTGCACAGGAAAGCGTTGATAACTTGGCGGATTCCTGGTTGTATGTGGTGTGCGGGCATGAGTTGGGGAAATAGATTTCGGACTGAACGTTCACCCGACGCATCTATCTTAGGTATTGTCAGCAAGTTAGTAGTTGGGTAGACATAGGTAAAAGGTGTGAGTATTTTTAAATGTGAGGCTAAAGTGGGGTTTAGTCCGAGATGCACGTATTTCCTATCATGAATCCATCCTCCCTTTCTATTTATTGGATTCCCAAAATTGAATATAACTACAAAAAAGATACGGAGCCAACACATGGACTGAAAGAAGATTGACCCCAAGCATGAGTACAAAAAAGCCACTCAAAACCGATCAGAAACAGTCTTTCAGCGGACTTAACCAGGGAGCATTCCGTATAGCACTATTGAAAAGTTCTAATAACCTCACAGAAATTTGGCATGCATTTTATTGTAAGCTCGCGTATGTACTGTTTAGGTAATTTTAATAGTACATGCAGGTGACGTGATGTGATGTAAAACGTTTTATTTATTTTTATCTTGGCTCAAACTTTTTCTTCCTTTGTACTACTACCACTCAGACGTAAACGTAAAAAGAACTTCAGTACAGAAAAGGTACAGTTTATTCTGTAGATAATGCACTTGCCTGCCTTCGAAGGAGAAATGATTTTGATCATGAAAAGCCTCCATATACTTGATCATGAGAACAATGTCCAAGGTGGCCGAGACGGAGACAAAAGACACAGGTCCGTTTGCCGTTTCACAGAGACATTCTTTCAAGATTCTGCTATTATTCCACGGAGCCTCCCACAGCTGGACTTGTCCTTGAGTCACTGTAGAAGATCTTGATGAAGACGAAGTCGTCGTCGATGATGTGTCGTTTAGAGAAATGTCTCGACAAATTGAACGACCTGAGTTGGGCTCTGTCTCAGCTTTACAGAATCTGTAAGAATGTAAAGAATATTAGATAATAGAATTTTAATAACGTATACACCTTTTCATTTACTATAATTTCTTGAACAACTTTTTCCGAATAAACACTATGGGAGAAAGTTTAAGCGTTTAACTTTTACTCCCTTGTTGTAGCTACCGTATTTCCTGTTTCAATTCCCCTGGGGCTTTATTACTTCGAAGGGAAAATTAGAAATTCTATTAACATGGACAAGATAGAATCATAAAATGGAAAGGTAGGGGGAATTATTACGGGGGAGGCAGTAAAACGGGAAATACGTATACATACAAGTTACTAAACTCAATATAGCTTTCTTCTCACACCAAACTTTTGCAGGTAAGCAAACTACTGAGGAAAGCTATACGATTAATCTCTCTTGAAAAAAGTGGAGGATCTACTTCGACATTGAGCTGTGCCTTTGCCTTCTATGTAATTCCTAACTAACTAGACTAAAAAGGTAGGTAGGTATCCGGAATCGCAGACGGAGAGTGTAATCCGTAAGTGTAACTGAATCCTGGAGGAATATTGCCTTCATTTTTTCGTCTCTTAATCTTGAATAATCCATAGGTTTTACTTTCCAAATAGAACTACTGCTGCCGTTCTTAGAAGTTAATTTCTACCTACACAAATACGAACGCAGAAGATGCGGGATCTGTACTAATTTTGATTTTAGCTTGGTCTACATGGTTGTGTATTGGATTCCTTACAATTCGTATTGAATTCTAGGCAAAATGTTATTAGAGAAAGTTAAGCCCCTTACACAACTTCATGCATGCAAAAGTACTCTATATATGTAAAAGCATACCTACTATTTATGATAAGACTATTACAAAAGTATAATAAGCTGTAAACAATTCAGATCTAGATTCAACCAGCATAAAACAAAGATAGAAGTTTATTTGAAGCTATAGAGAACTTAAAAATTGTATGTTTCAACTTTCTCCGAACTCTGTCGCTGCTGCGTTATTAAAAACATTTCCCATACCCCCACTTTCACAAACAACAATACATACATCCAACAACCAATATAGAAGACGAATAGAGAAGGAGATAGATGGATGAGGTTGAAGGGTATGTTGAAGTTGAGAGTCCTATCTGGGATGAAATCTCTATCTATCCATTTTACTTTCACTGGGTAAAAATCCGAAAGGTTGAACTACCAAGTAAAGTAGCCACGATACGTTTTGGATAGACGAAGGAAGGAGTTGAACAACAATTCATATCCATCTGAGTTGAAGACGGTAGGTACGTCAGGCAGACACGAGACAATCCATTTCAATCCAAACTGACAACTTTTGATTAATCATTTTCTTCTGGTTTTGACATCAATGCCTTTCTACTCTTTTGGCCGAAATATATATAATAATTCCATGGGTGCACATGCCATCCACATGCAGACAGATCAACATTTCCAGTGACGCCAAGGCCGACACATTTACAATTGACTAACCCGTACCGTCTTACAAGTTCAGAGTAAAGATAGGGGAATTATCTACAAGAGGTCGGCAGTTAGGTTAAAGTTTAACTTAATCTGGCATAAACCCCTGTATGAAAAAAATAACTAAAAAACCAACACAGACTGAGATTTCTTTTTGTAGCTTATAAGAACATATAATTGAAAGAGAAATGTTCTAAGGACATTATACTAGAAACCCATGAATTATCTTTCTGCGGGATGAAATATATAAAGAATAAAATGTTCAGTAGTGTAAGAGTGGGATCATAATCATTTGTAATCTTTACAAACTGCCTTTAGAATATTCCTCTTGGGATGAGATGGGAGCAATAAATTAACGGTTGCTTGTATAAAATAAGACAACATTTACCCCCAGGAAATCTACAGCAAGGTTGACTTTTATTTCAAAAGTTTGACCCGACTTTGATCATAAAGGACCGTAATTTGTCCAAAAAGTTTTATTACGCACAAGGCACAACCGGACAATCCAAAAGTAATGAATATGCCATATTATTTTGCTACACATATCCACTAATGACAAGAAAACAACATTTGTTAAACTTCTGTACAGACAGATATGCATTAAGCCATCCGCCTTTTTATTTTATTCCAGTCGGTTTCCACACGGATGGTGAAAGTATGGAAATAAATTAGGGTCAGGACTTAGTTTTATAGGAAGTTAGCTTGGCTAGTATTGGGCCCCTGCTACGGTCTTTACAGTTATGACAGTGTCCCCGGTTATTATGCTCACCATGTAG
This sequence comes from Hydroisotoma schaefferi, assembly GCA_034682405.1. Taxonomy (NCBI): domain Eukaryota; kingdom Metazoa; phylum Arthropoda; class Collembola; order Entomobryomorpha; family Isotomidae; genus Hydroisotoma; species Hydroisotoma schaefferi. Next base: position 31,316 of record JAQFZX010000827.1, read on the forward strand.
CGATTTCATCGCCAATGTGAGAATTGAAAATGTAAAAGTGTCATATTTTTCATTATTTGCCCTAGTTTGGTCCAATAAATTGCTAAATAGTGGCATAAACCCCATTGTGTGCTAAATTAATATTACTTTCCACATTTGGCAATGGTAAAATGTACAAACTGGAAAGCTTCACTCCCAAACGCGATCTGAATTGTTTTAAAAATGTGTAATACAAAATATACCCAAGTACTTGGCTCCGTTTAGTCAAACAGAAGATATGAAAGTGTAACAAATATTTGTATTTATAAAATAACCTTGCATCATTAAAAATATATGCCGAAGTTATTTTCCATTATAACTCTATCAAGATACCAACAACTCGCAACGGCAACTTCTGCCCTGAAAGGTAATGAAATCACGTAGTTCAGCAGGGCCAAACCCAAAACTTTATTATCACTCGAAGATGTACACGACTAGGAAACTGATTTTGAGAAATAAAACCCTCCTGATTGGAAATAAAATCACTAATTATAATCATTACTACACTTTCTCGGATAAAAATAAATTTCTCATCAATTAAAACAAGCTCATTTTGCACACACCTTCCAGCATACGTTAGTGAGAACCAAATAATATTTTAGGCTTGGGTTAGGTTTCAATGAATGGAATACAATTAATCAGATAAAGTTACACCTCCCTATCTGTGTGAACGATCATACTCTATTAAATGAGCAGAAAAAGCTTCTTTGAAGTACAATGGGCAAAGGAAAGTTCCCAAAGTTACAAGAGATAGTCGAATTTCCAAACCCCTATAGCACGAAGTAGAATGATATAAAAAAAGGAACTGATGAGATGGGAAAGTGGAAACCAACATGGTTGTCCATTAACGACCATCAAAGCGGGCATCGGAGCTAACAATTTATATTTTTTTGGTGCTTCCCTCATTGGTTTTTGTGGTCACACTTCTTAACTTGGTCTCTTAACATCACTGACTGGGCAACTTACAACGATGTCTTAATGACCACAGCTAATCATCGAGGAGTTTCCCTAAATTTTCCGCATCAGACTGTAGAGGTATAGGGGTCATTTTGCAGCGCTACCATTACTGTCTGCACAAATGTCTACGTCTATAATTAATTAAGGATGGATCTTTCTTTCCTCTTACTCTAGATAAGTAACTGGCAATTGAAGGTGAAGTTTTAAAGAGGCTGAATCTTGTGATTTCATAGCGAATCCAAACAGAAAAAATGCTGCTTTTTTGTTAGAACTTGCTCCAGCAATACTACGTAAAATTGCAAGTAATATAAATTCCTGTATAATGAAATGAATTTAAATCCTTTATAAATTAGAGTACTCTCCAGCCTTTTCACTACGAATAATTGATCAACTCAAGTATCAAATGCATAGACACAGTACTTCGAATCGAGGGATAATTTAGTAAAATCAGTGGTCAAATTGGAGAAGAACGATACGATAAAATTAGCCAACTTTGTAATATGGAGTCTCAAGAGGAGTGATTTTGCAACGTATTTAAAGTTTATCAGAACTCAAATATGTCCGTAATTACTAATACCAAAGTTGTGTTCCATGGGTGTACATAAAAGAACTAAAAAATCAATACTACTTAATACTACTTTGTGCTTCGTTAATCTCCAGAAAACATTTTATTTGTTAAAATCTTACTCATCCAAAATGTTTAGTTTATTGATTTTCACAGCAAATCTAGCAGCCTTTAGCATGCTGGTCTTGTCATAATAGTTAAGTTTCATTTCGAAGTTATGCAATAGTTCTGTTCGGTTGTACAGAGGTTGTCAACCCAAGATTACAAGAAGCTTAGGCTAATTAAATTTAGGCATATGCAAATTGACCCTTAAAGTTGTTCTCTTGTTTTTTACTCATTCCATTACTTACATATTAGTAAGAAAAACAACTTTTTCCTTACATTGAGGATTAACTTCACTAATCTTTTTGACCTGTCCTTGACTGCCTACCTTTATGGCTCTGTACCTTTATGTATTAAAATCCCTGGCTAAAATCCTATTTAAACTCAGAAACTCCTGTAAAAAACCAGCCATTGCTCACACACCGTTACTATGCCCAACTGGCCATTTATTCTCCATAATTTACTCATTTGTCTCATTTGACCTCGCCTTAATTAAACTGACATAATATTTTAACAATAACCTCAAGTTGCTGTGTCCATTTACTGTGCATCATCCATTTCATCCATTCTTTTAATAAATCACAAACATTCTTCAAAAATCACTCCACGATCTTTCAAGTTCCATACATAAATGCTGCTACTTATTTAACACGTACAAAAATTAATGCAACATAGTTTCTTGAGACGTGCAATGAAGCATAAATTCCCTACATATTATGCCATTAATTTTAGCTTTGGGTACTGCATGAAAGCACAGCTAATAACTTTTTTAAGGCTTGTTCAACCATAGCTTTGCAGAACAGATATTGGACTCCAAGAAAGCATGTTTGATATACTATCTGTTACTTTCAGAAGAAATTTCATGATAGGAGTTCTCGAAGCTGGTCGTTAAAATAATAACAGAAGTAATATAACATTCTGAGCTACGAAATCTGTAAGAAGAAAGTTTGAGCTATAAAGAAAGCCTCACGAACAGGGTAAAAATAGCGTTAAAACTGCAATTTGCAAGAGAAACATTAAACTCTGTGTCTGGGCGATTTAACACGCAAGCATGATCCGTTTCATAGCAATTCAACTCTCTCTTTCTGCTATACATTATTCTAAACTACAATTGGTTCACAATTCAAATGAAGCACTGATTACATCACTACATCCCCATAGATAGAAATATTGGGACTAATAGTGGATTTAGTAGATTGACTTAGCATTGGATCACTTGGAATGAAAGAATTATACTCCAAGAATACAGAAAAAAGATGAGAAACTGTGTACAAATTAATTTTTGCTTGCTAGCTTTTTTCTTAGAATTTTTGAATTCATTGCATTGCCATCAAAGCTAGAGAAAAGACTACCAGGTTAGTTAAAAGAAGTTGAAAGAACCCAAGAGTTATTAGCCCATAGAGAGATTAAATTTTAAAGCACGTTCTGCTAACTAGAAAGAACACCGGCATGGTTTCAACTTTTTCATTTTTCATCTTATCTACCTTCGAACAACTAGAATAGTTTTGATAAAAAGATCTAATGCAGTAGAATTGAAATCTCTGCAACTAAACTGTATCAGGTCCCAAAAAAGAGGATATCTGACTGAAGAAAGTACGCTTCGCTAGATTCTGGTAGACATTAAATAGGAAAGCCGAAATCTCACGCCCATTTACTCAGAATTGAACTTGTTCACCTGAAACATCTGCCTTTCTGTAGTCAAACGAACTTCTTTGCACAGAAACTACTACCTTTATGCATTAGTTTACTTTCAGCTCCCTTTTAATCATTAACTCTTTCGCCTTCTCTGCATGTTTCTGGGGTGTGACTAGCTATTATTAGTAAGTAAGCTATAGCAGATTGCATGGCACGAATGAAGAATAAATTTGCGATTCCCTGGCTTATGCATATGCTTTACCGTTATATTTCTTCACACTTCCTTCCGTTCCTATTCTTTACGGTTGGACAGGTTCAGTTTTAATCAAGTAAGCTGTAAAAATTTGGCTAATTAACTTTCCTCCGTTCTCAGGAAATATTCACAAAGTTTCGAATGTTAAATCAATGCAAAGAAGTCAACCCTTAAGAGCAGATAGGGAGGTTGTTAAACTTGGGAATTTTGCAATGAGAATTATTAATGAGGTGAAACTCTTTATGAGGAAAGAAGCACTTTCCTACGCATTAACTACTGATTCGTTACAGTACGATTTAGTAGTGCAGGACAAGCAGCACTACTGCTTATGTATGTAAGCGTAGGTCCAAGACACGAGAAACGACGAGACTGATTATTACTTTAAATCCTCGCCCATATGACGCCCTCGTTTATTACACCGCACCCCTATCCTTTGCATGTATCCTATCTCTCGCATGTTAAACATGCTTCAAAACATAATTTTTTCATATATAAGCCGCGGCATCTAGACGGGGATTTAGGGTAAGTAAAAAATACAAAGTTTTATGAAGAGCTTACCCTCCAGGCAAAGATATCTTGTTAAATGTGACCTTGACTCTCTCATGCCTTCCTCCCTGGAATCGATAAATACAAGTCAAGTTTCGAACTCCACCACGACCAAAGTAGAAAACATTTCTTGGCGAAGTAAAGCTTCCGGCTTGGATAGCTCTATTCTGACTCCGGAAAATACGACTACAGCCCGCCATGTCGAATTTGTTGGAAGTTTCCAAAGTTGAGTAGCCCAAAGTACCTCCGCTGCTAGTGGTTTTGAATGGTAGGGATTTTGGCAGATTTGGAAAATGCTTATGCTTCCCAGGCCCAGATGAAGTTGTTATCAACGGATGGATAAAGGCCTCGCCGTCTTGTCGAGTGTCAACGAATTCGTAGTAAAGTTTAAATTCTACAGGTTGGAGTACAGTACTAGACTCGACTTTTAGATTTAAGCTCATATGGGGCCCCGTGGAGATAAAACTTTCCTCGGGGTGACAGGCTCTTTTGGGCGTTTTTGATGACGATGATAGCATAAACTCGCAGGTTCGCTTTACAGGCGTCTCTTCACAGATGTGGGCCACTAAGGTTGCGTTGTTGTTCCTTTCATCTGAATAAATAAGACAACATTTACATTTACTATTCTGAAACTTACTCTTTACAAATTTTGATACTTTTCTGGCTTATATATGGATAAGATTCCCCTATCATCTAGGCATGGTTTTTTTAAAATAAACTGTTTATTGCCTAGTAGATTTTAGATTTACAAGTACACAAAAGGTCGATTTAAAATAAAGAAGTTTACAAAGCGAAAAAAGGCAATGTCGAGATGAGCTAATCAAGATACAAATAAAACTTTCTTCACTACTCTCTTGCTTAAACTTCTTGGGAAATATTGCTCTCAACTCTGCATTACATTTACAACAAGCACAGTTTATTTAACCAACCAAGCAAATAGCTAATAGCTAGAGATGCTGAAAGTTTTAAAATAGAGAAGTGGATTTCCTTGTTTCATCCTTGGACAACTTTGTAAACTTTCTTTTCTTAAATTTCTTTCTGAAGAAAAATAAAACTTTCTTCGCCCAACCCCCCAAACAAATACAAATAGAGCACATTAAAGGCTGAAATATCCGGACGCAAATATGAAACAAGGTTGTGCATAAAGTCTCAACCAAACCACACAAGCAGTAGAGTTTCCTTGTGGAATAAAAGACAAGAAACAAAAAGTTACTTATGCAAATCAGTGACAAACTAGCAAAGCAAGAACTGCTGCTGTGTACGTAGGTCTACTAATATTATAGCTACTTGAGTTCGAAACATTTATTCATTCGTGTAATAATTTATCAACCAACCAAGGAGTAATTCTTGAACTCGCTATTAAAAACACTACAGCAAACGTCCAAAAAGCAGGACTTGTTTAGGTAGTACTACATATTACAATTTAATACGTACTAGAGCGACTTTATCTACCCGCATAAGTTTTTAGTTCGACTTTATCCTTCTTTTTATATAAAATGTACTCCAGATAAGTTTTTACACTTTATTCTTTCAACCGGATTAAAAAAACTTCGTCCGGGCTAGAAAACTCCATGACAAGAACAAGAAATAGATTTTTACGGAGCCTTAAGTCTTAGTATCTGTAGCAGTAGCAGAGCAGCATCTGGAGCAAGGCAAAAGTCAAACAATTTTGCAATAAATAAAAGGCAGAGCTAGAGAAATTCTTCGCTTTGTTTCCCAAAACGAAGTAAAAACACAAATCGGACGATCTGATGGCCCAAACAAGCTAGCCAAACATAAGGTGGACATAGTAAAAAAAAGTTTCAGCAAGGTAGAAAAATTTATAAGGGGCACTGAACAGTATTTTATATGGTAGAAGAAGGATAAAAGTAAAAGCCCAACGGAGATTTGACTCGGATTTACCAGCGAAGAAAGATGGGTCGGATCTTGTACTTATTATCTTTCGCTCTTGGAGAGAAAGGTACTTTTTTATAGCTGAACTTTTAGCTGTGTAACTGTAACTTATGTACATGTTGAGTGGTTATACTTTATCTAACGTATACGATCCATGCACCTAAATACATAAGTAGTAGCGACAAAATAGCCAGAAAAATAGAAAAAAATCGACGCTAACTTCCTAACTTATTTCCGCTAATACTCCTCTCGGAGAAGGGTTCTCTACATTTCGACGGACCAGAGACGGAAGTAAAGTTATCTATTTATCAGTGAGTTGTTCAAGCTTATAAGAAACCTAAATTTCTATCCTTCCGAAAAAACCCGTTGCTGCATCGGGAACTTTCTCCCGTTGCTTTATACCAGTATTGTTCTTTTGGGGTTTAAGATAAAAGAAGTACGAGAGCTGAAAAATTGGATAAAGATGAAAAATCAACGACAAGTTGGTAAATTAATTTTATTCAGAGAACTGATTCCATTAAAGAACTTCTGCCGAATGTTTTTTTAAGCAATAAAATAGGACCAGAAAGCTTTGGCAAGAATACTATCTATCTATTGATGTTGAGTTGTTTGTACTGATAAATACGATTGAAGGGTGAAACTTCAAGGTATTTTGATTGGCTCGCCTTTTAGAAAGTTATTGAAGGACAGCAGTGGCTAAGTCTAACAATAGAACCAGACAAACTCGTTTGGTTTGGTCCTAAGAAATTGATTAATTTTAGGCAAACTATCATTTATTGTTCCAATTACTTACAAACCAAACCTTTAGTCTTGTCATTTCACGTACTTTAATGACACTTTCAAGACATACTTTCTATCGGTTTATCTGATTTTTGGTGAGGGAAAGTTTATTAGAAAACTTTCCACAATTCAATCTACCGTGACTCACAAGTTTTATAATCAATGAGCAAAAAATCTAGTCATCTTAGAAAGCATATGTGCATGAACAAATATCCCTTTCCAAAGATAAATTACTGCCGTTTGGTTTTGAATAGATTTGCATTTTTGACTTTTATGAAAATTCCATTTCACTTTGTCATAACTAACAAGAATCAGTTACTGAGGTAAGGAGAAACTCCTTCGTGCGCAGCCAATCAATAGGGAAAGTTTTAGATGTTGATACAAAACTTTATTATCATTCCTATGCAAAAATAAAGTTTTAACTATTTTTCTTCCCATCATATCAGCTCAAGATCCAAATGTTTTTTTACCTTTCTTTAAATTACTCATTAATTAAATATGCATGGTTGGTTACATCTTCCGGTTCAGAGATCCCCTTAAATTGCAATATATATTGCTTATAATTATCACAATCCATCAAAATGTATATAATCATACCACACCCCCCCCAAGTCAAGGATAAGAATATAGTTGGAAACAGGTGCACCCCTGTACTATCCCTCTTTTACAGCCTACTTAGAGTATCATCAAATTAGGAGAAAGTGTTAACTAAGTATTATATAGAATAAACTTACTGTAAGTCCCTTGCCAAATTTGCAGGTAGGTTGTATTACACAAGTAAACCTCATTCCGGTTAGCAGTTTGACCTCCCCCCATAGAGCCACTGGAACTTGGTCCACCGCCACCCATTCCAGTACCACTTGACGACACCATGGATCCGGCATTGTAGCCTCCAATATCCCCATCCGATTTGCCATACTCCTTCCCGATGTAGAATTTAAGCAAGGATAACCAGACAATCTCTCCCGGAGAGCCTTCCAGCAAATACGTGCATGTTGTTCCCGATGGAAGCGAATGCTGGGGAGATGTTAAAAATCCTCTCTTCTGCTGAAAACTTGATACAGTGAACAGGCATTTGTGGTTTTCAACGTAGGTATGAGAACCCACTGGAAGGTATTTGATATCTACGTCCACATGGAAGCCCTGTAATTGCACAACGAACGATTCATGCATTGATACACATGGATAAGTTTAGTTCAAAAATCATTTATTGATACTCAAGTAACATAGGATAATAAAAAGATTATTGCTGCATGTGAATAGTTATAAAACCTTTCCACTATTGGAAACTGTGGGTACATTTGCTAAAAAGTTTTAGAAAGTAGACATGGATTACATTGTAGTTTTATGGCATATTTCGTCAAAATTCCTTTTCGATAAGGCTTTGGGGATAAGCGAAAGCTAGCTTGTCGAATAGATGTTAAGTTTGTTTGTTTGTTTTAATGTCTTCAGCCTTGTTTTACTCCCCTGGGAATTTATTCTCAGTTTACGCAAACTTCCAAATACACTTTGTGTTTGTAAAAAGTATCTTTTATTGCACATTCAAGCCTTCAAACTACAAAATATAATCCAAACCCTCACCTGAATAGCCGAACGACCGGAAGTCTGCATAAGGTAATCCGTAGGTGCAGAGTAAAACTCCATAAGAATCTCATTTCCACTACTGGTAATAGTGGGAAAGCGTCCACCACCGCAAAATCTAAGTAATACGGGTTCTCTGGTTGTGTAGCCATCGTAAACGGTGACATGATCCGACGAAGCGTCACATTCATCTCCTATAGTCAGTTCGTCCACGCGATTCTTTCCCCCCATGGAGGAATCAGATCCGGTTAGTGATCCCCCAGAGTGTCCCCCTGACTCTGAGTAGCCCCCTGAGACAAAAGCGTTCTTTTTGGACACTCCTCTATTCCGAATGAATATCATGTTGTCCTTCTCCTGCCCTAATTGGACTACTGCTCGGTGTCCCGCAGGAGACTCTATTTGCTTAACTGCATAGTAACAAGTCACATTACGAGGATAAAGTCCTGGGAAATTAGGCGTTTGCAAAGCACAACGAAGCTTGTCACATGAATTAAACACCCAAGAGCAAAACGTCCCATCAAGCAATCTTCCTCTGAAATAGGGTCTTGAGGGAGGCCCATAGCGGACACTCGCGTCAACCTTTTTTATGAACTTGTAACTTAGTTTAAAATCAAATGCAAACGTTCCAGGGTTTGCTGGGATGTTAAATAAGGAAAGAGTCAGGGTTACACGTGAAGTTTCACTAAAAAATACAGCTTGACCCCAGTCATGACCACACCAGTGGCCCGAGGTTGCAGGTCTATCGGGCTCGATGAGAGTAACGTGACCTTCTTTACATAAGGGACCTTTTTCAGTGGAATAGCGCTCCTGGTCGGAAGAGGACGAGGGTGGCCCCAACGTTACGCTGTTGAAGATTAACTAGAACAAAATAAATGTAGGAATGAGCATTAATTTGGCTGCATTTGAATAGGTACCGTATTTCCGGAAATTACTCCCCCCCCCCGAAATTTCGCCCCCCCCGGAATAACTCCCCCCTACCTTTCCATGTTAAAAATTTGAATTCAACCTATCTTGCCCATGTTAAAAGTTTTTTCAATTTTTCCTTTGAGACAATAACTCCCCAGGGGAGTAATTTCCGGAAATACGGTAGTTTAGGAGGGTCTCTTCTTGGGTTTAATCATCAAATATTTCGATGGGTTTAGTCTATGGAAATTTGGCGAAAAGTTACTTAAACAGATTCGAAAACTAACCTGAACTAAATCCCCGAATTTCCCACCGCCTGCGGCGAAAGTTAATTGGCAAACGAAAGGAAGTTGTGATTCTCTGGAACTTGGACGATGAACAGCGATGGAAAAGGTGGATCCAACTTCTCCATAGAACGTCCGGTTACAAGCTAAAGAAAATAAGCATACTTTTAGTTTAGCATCAGAATTTAAAAGACTTTTAGCCCATCCAAGGGGCTTATGAAAAGACCGGAGATGTACGTCAACGTCATAACTCAGAACATCCGGCCGATTTGGCTGAAACTTTGTTCACTGGTGGCAACTAGGCCAACTAAGTGCTGTGCAAAATGTTTTAGACCAATCGGTCAAGTTATGGACCCGTGGGGGTCAAAAACCCCCACTGGTTAGACAAACACAACCGATCTGGGTGAAACTTTGCACACTGATTATAACTGTGCTAACTAGGTGCTGTGCAAAAGTTGAGACAAATTGGTCAAACTAAGACCCGTGGGGGTCATAAAACCCCCACTGGTTAGACAAACACAACCGATCTGGCTGAAACTTTGCTAGTTGGACTGAAAATATCTTCAGTCCAACTAAAACTTTGCACACTGATGTTAATTGTGCTAACTGAGAGAGTTGAGCAGCTCTCTGTGCAAAAGTTGAAAGTAAGAAAGGCAAGAGTTGGAAAACGCTTGGATGGGCTCTGGCAGCTGCACCCGTAGGTTTTCTGGTAGTAATTCTCATGTCACTTTATTTTCTGTCTAAGATAGTAAGTTCTGTTTTTGAAGAGTGCTTTTGCCATGAGTAATTTGAGTCACTTAATTCTAAAAGGAGCATTTCTTTAATTCAGGCTCATACAATAATATAAATACTTCAAAAAGCGACGAAGGTGTACTCCTTCCCAGAGAGGAAAATATGTTAACGTCTCTACTACTGTAAAGGAGAGCAATCCCCTTTTTTGAAACCTTCGTTGGTTGGTGAAATTTCTCTGGAGTCGAAAAATGTTTATCATGATAAACCTTAATTTTACTACTGCGAAAGCGGACCACAAAAACGCTTAGTTTTCATTAGATTTCAGCAGATTTACTAAGGAAAATGAATGGTTAGACAGCTTTAGATATTACAACTTAATGTGGCATAGCTTCCGGAAAAGAGTGCTTCACGAACCACGACTTTAGCGTGATATAACATAGCATAATACGCATTATTTTAACCAAAAACTCAGTTCGCAAGAAAATATGAAAAAACTCATTATTTCATCATCTGAGTATTATTCCCTTATTTTCATGTTGAATTTAATTCCGCATTCAGAATACTCCTAATGTTGAAGTGCATAGCTAGGTTTGCAGTTCGTTATACACTCAGTCTAAATCCATAAATTGTTTTAAACCAGTTCTAGGCTGTTTATACTTCTCTGATAACTTCAATCAAATCCAACTCTTCTTCACATAGTTTCTTTCCTTTCGATTATAATGCTGCTGGCGGTCTTATAGTAACTTCTTATAGATCCTTTTCTCTTACAATCAAATCCAAGACCGATGTAAAACTAAGAGTTCCGTCTCTTTAGTTCTGTAGAACTGAAAAAGCGTGGTTTTACTTCATTTCCAGTGAATTAAAATAAAATGCCGAGAAACCCCTCCGCCGGTTATCGCCTACCCAACACCTACAAAATGGTATAAACCAAGTTAAGCCACACTATCAAATCCAATCTACATCAACCCATTTTAGCATCATCCCCGTCCGTTCTAACTACAAACTACATCAAGAACCGTTCTATAAGAAGGCTTGTTGGTAGTAGTAATACTTTCCCGACGATTTCCTCCAATTCCCTGAGGAGTTTTGGTGAAATAGATGAATGGTTACAGACAAGGCTAGTACTTTACGAATGGGCAAAGCTCTTAGAATGGAGAAAGCACGGGTTCATCAACAGCACTACAAACAAGCCTGTACTATTACTTTACTTATGTATAGTAGAGGTTAGCTTATACTACAAATAGTCCTTTCTTCCCCTACGGTTAAATTTATTGTTACTTTTTCCTTTTCTTATACTCACTCTCTTTATCTTTTTCTCGCATTGTTCGTTAGAGAACCGAGGAGGAAAAAGAATTGATGAAATGGTCATTTGTATACACTGGACAATAAAGCACTTGCTTGGTCTATAATTCACTCCGTGTTGTATTCGTTGGTTAAGGTAAAGTAATGTTAGCAGCCATATTGGAAGGATTTTCATCAATCTGTACAAAGAACAAAAAGTAAACTACCCTGTACAAACGGTGTTCGATTTTGAATTGAAACCCAGGATTCTTACAACCCGGAAATAGACAATGGTTTTTTAGAATCATTTCCATCTTTTTGTTGATTTTCGACCTGAACAGAGCCCAGTTCATTGGAATATAGAACCTTTACTTTGCTAAGTGTATGACATCGTAGAATTCAGAGAGGAAGCTTATTCATAATGTAACGATAATTACCATATTTCCCGATATCCCTCAAATTGAAGCTTTTTTAATAAGAGATATTGAAAGTTAATTTTCTCAAATTGGATGTTTAACCGTTTTAAAAGAGCAATACATACAGCAATTTTGAGAAGGGTTATTTTACCATAAACATTTCGAATTATTTTATAATTAGCAAAAGCAGAGAATGCGTTTTTTTTACTAAACTTTAAAATGTTTTTTGTAATTCAATTAAGGAACTCTACTTCAGAGAATGAAC
>JAQFZX010000828.1:0-43503 GCA_034682405.1 Hydroisotoma schaefferi
AGGATAGCCGGATGCTTTCAGATAGTGTGATATCCAACTGTGTGGGGGAACTCAGTTGTATCTTCAGTCCAACTAGAACACTGCTGGGTGGATTATAAATTGGAAGTTAGAGCTTTAGGTGGTTAGGTAATATTATGTCCTGAACGTTTTCTTTGGTTTATTGGGTAAGATTCTAGTTTTTAAAAATATTTATAACTGTAATTTAGGGTTGGAATTAAATTGGCAGGTTCCTTTCAAAATATTAAAGAATTTGATTAAAGTAGAACTTTTGATCTTTGGTAAAAGTGAAAGGTATATTTATGTATTTTGTATTTTTTCTCCTAAATTAATTTGAACAGAGCAACCAAGTTTTTTATTCGTAGCTGAAAATTGTTTCAAACATCAAATAATATAGAAAAGTTTGAGTTTTAAGTAAAAGTTTAATTAAAGTTGTAGTAAAAAGTTATGAAAGGAAGCAGTCATTTATGGAGAAAGAACAAAGACTTTTACAAATATATTACGATTTCCCCTTGCTTGGTCAAAAGCAGGGATAAAGTATACAATTTATTTGGGATGCAAGATTTAATCAACCTTTTAAGGAAGTAGTTGGTTGCGGGTGTAAATGGGACAAACAAACTTTCTCCACTTTTAGTAAGGGCAAATGCAGTGCAGTTGGCAGTAGTAAAAAAGTAACGTAAAGGAAATCCTTGAGTAGTATTCGGAGAAATGTCAAGCACATAATGTGGGCGAATAAATGATGGAAATGGATACTTTTACTATTCTGCTATAACGAAGAAGTTGAAAATGTCAAGTTGGATCCATCCCGATGGTTTCTTATATTTAAATAAAACGGTTGGAAAAAGGTAATGTCAAGGGAAATAGGTAATACATTATGCAAAGTTGTGGTTTCATTTAATGGTTGGCCAGGTTTATCTCACAGTTTGGAGGAACAATTTCCTTTAGAAATTGATTTACATTTAGTTAAAAATGTAAAGGGAGGGGACGATAAGCACTTATCTGACTGCCACATCCCTTCCCTATCTTATAAATTAGGAATTTGAAAGTAGAAACTTGTAAGATTTGGTGGTTGTAATTAGAGGAGAATTCCTAATTATTTTGACATTTCTCTGAGCCAAGCAGTGTAATGCTGTTTTCTGTGATTTACTGATGAAGTGTATAGAATAGATTCCTCGGTTTTGGTAGTTATTTGCAATAACTTGTTACTGTCGTTCAAAATATAACTTCGTTTAAAACTTTGAAAATGCATGAACTGCTGGAAGACCGTATTGTCTCGAATAGCGGCCGGGGGCTACTACTATTGATTTTTTCAGTTTTTAATGGGCACATTTAACATGCCATTAAAAAGGGGTTATTAATAGTAACTAAGAGGGCCACTATTCGAGACAATACGGTATATTTTTAAACAGTTGGCATATGATAGGAAATATGATAAATTGCATACAAAATATGACTTCATGCCCACGAGATATGGGACATTGGTTCTTCCTACATTCGTAGTGTGAAAGGTCAAGGTTTTGTGTTAGAATTGGTATAATATTTTTCTCTACTTTCTCCAGGGAGGTAATCGTACTTGCGGCTCATCCGGAACAACAACTCCGGTTCGAAAGATCTCAGCCCAAGAGTTTGAACGTGGGGGTTTAGTAAAGCCTATGGTTACCACAATCGATGGCACACCCACCTTCCTCAGCCCTCCCACCACCGTCCAATCCAACTCTGGACTTTACTCTAGGAAATCCAGGGAAGAACTTCAGGTAACCACCTTAAAACAATTAGCCTTTCTTAACTTTTTCTTTACAACACTTTCCCATTCACTTAATAGCAGCTTGAAATTTAACAAGGCATTTGTGGAAGGTTCAAAAGGGATTTATCTTGCCTTGTATGTTAGTTATTGACCTACCTTTGTGGCTCGTTATCTCTAAAAAATAATCTCATCACTTTAATTAATCTCTATTTTGCTGTAAGAAGAGAAAGAGATTTTTAAAAAGTTTATCTAGAGTTAAAGGAGTAAAAAAGTTGCTACATTCCCATTTATTAAAAGTCTCCCCCTAAAGATTTTATTAATAAATACGAGGAAAGATGAATCATAGATAGGACGATGTAAGTTTTAAAGTACCATCAGAGTAGTACATGCAGTAGTAGTGGTATCAGTAAGTATATGTAGTAGTAGCGGCAGCAGTAGTAGTAGTAGTAGTAGTATAAGTATCAGTATCAGTAGTAGTAGTAGTTGCAGTAGTAGCAGTGTCAGTAGTAGTAGTAGTAGCAGTAGTAGCAGTGTCAGTAATAGTAGTAGTAGTAGTTGTAGTATTAGTAGTAGTAGTAGTGGTAGTACTAGTAGTAGTAGTAGTAGTAGCAGTAGTAGCAGTGTCAGTAATAGTAGTAGTAGTAGTTGTAGTATTAGCAGTAGTAGTAGTGGTAGTACTAGTAGTAGTAGTAGTAGAAGTAGTAGAAGTAGTGGAAGTAGAAGCGATAGTAGTAGTAATATGAATGGTTTAAATTGAAGGAAAGTAATGAAGAAAGAGGTTTTGATTAAAACTTTTTAATTACTTTTTCTGCTCCCATAAAATAGGCCTCCCGAATTTAGGTTCATTTTATAGAGCAATTTAACGAAAGGATGGATTTCACAATATTTTGTGCAAGTTCAGGTAGAGTTTCTGCATAGAAGGATAAGTATTCCCTGGAGAAATTAATCAGACTTCTTTATGTTAATCAAAATGTGGCAATATAATGTAAATTGGGTAGATCCATTCGGATTGTTTGACCTTGGTAAAACTCCCCTTGGCATTGACTATTATTAGCCAAGAACTGCTTTGTGATATCATTTGTGTAAATGGAACATTATTTTAGGCCTTTCTATCAGTTTTGCGTTGCCCTCACCTTAGTTTTTATAGCTCATGGGGGAAACATTTACCTGGAGACCTTAACCCAAATGTTTGCAGGGAAAAGTTCAGCGTTACGTTTGTTGTAAAACTTTTCCAGTTTTTAGAGATAAATCATCATTATTAGCAGCCAAGAACCTCTTTAATGAGTTTGGGTTTATGGATTTAGAGTAATTTCGGGGTTTAAACAGTTGGATTTGCTCAGGGAAAGAGTTTTCCGAATTTTATAAAAATTGAAAGATTAAAACAATGAATATCCATATATTTATGACGCTGAGTTGCTTTATGTTTTGTAAGTTACAATGCAAATGCTTCTCATTCCGAACTGTTAAGGTTGTAAAGCATTAGGAAAAGATTCCCAGTATCAAAACTCCAAAGCTAAAAGTTCTCTAACGGGTTTAACACAGTAAACTATCATGTTTTTTTTAGGGAAAACTTGTAAGTTCAAGTACTGCTGGTTCATTATTATAGTTAAAATAGTTCATTAATTTTTAATGATAATTTTGAACCATGTTTTTCAGGGTTTAGACGAGAAAGAGCTCCTGTTCGAGTTGGCGAAAGACATCTGTGATGAACTAGACACGAGGACGTTGGCTCACAAGATTCTTCAAAACGTAGGAGTCCTAACTTCCGCAGACCGAGCATCCTTATTCCTTGTTCAAGTAAGTCCTACTACTTGCTAGATTTGCTTCATCATTTGAAATAATTTCCCCAAAACATTTCTTCTTATCTTTGGAAGGTAAGGGGAATTATGCAGGGGGGGACTTTATTGGGTGGGAATTAAAACAGGCCATGAAGTAGGCTATAGGAAGTTGCATTTACTAGACTTTGGAAATCAATGAGGGAAAGGATTAGACCGGTTAGGGCAGAATTGGCAAGGTATTTAATTAATTGCCGTATTTGTAGTAATTTTGGAACTTCAAGGTAGAATTTGAAGTAATTCATTTTACTTAAATGATGCTAAGATTGTTTAGGATACTTGATTTATTGAAATATTTAAAAATGCAGATAAAGATAACTTAAAACCCAAAAAAATTCTATTTTTAAATCCATCGTTCCACCTCGATCATGGATATGTCCTTTAACTACAGACGCTACTATTAAATTGTGTGTGATGTGAGGCAGTTGGTCATG
The DNA here is from genome assembly GCA_034682405.1 of Hydroisotoma schaefferi. NCBI lineage: Eukaryota > Metazoa > Arthropoda > Collembola > Entomobryomorpha > Isotomidae > Hydroisotoma > Hydroisotoma schaefferi. The sequence goes on from JAQFZX010000828.1 coordinate 4,011, forward strand.
GTAAATTTTAACGAATAAATAGGGCTTAGAAAGAAGCCAGTATTATTATAATTAGGCCGGCCGGCCCAGAGCCAGAGGCTGTAATTTGGAAATGAGGTGTTTTTCCTAATGAAAATGTAAGTTAAGCTGATAAACTGCCACCAGAACCGACAGGAAAGGTTAATGGATAATGATGGACCACACCAAATAAAGCCAAATCCACCATAAATATCAAATTCTGGTTGGTTTTATTTTTTAAAGATATCTATCACAGTCCCAAAACAATACGGGGAAAGTCCTACCATGAAATAAAATGCACCATGGCTGGTCTGGTCTTTATAGCCCACGTTTCCATTTCAAGGTTTTGGAAATAAATAAATAGTTTTAATTTGGATTAGTTTTTCTTTACATAAGCTCTAAAAGCATAGCACCAAGGGCGAGAACATTTCTCGTGTAAAGTGAAACCCTGATGACAATAATAAATTGATGAGAGTAGACACAAGAGTAATGAGAGGTTAGCTCAGGTAATTTAACCCGGGTATTAATCCCTTTCACTTGGGTGTTTTGCAGGGTAAAAAGGGTTCTGGGAATCGGTGTTTAGTGTCCAGCCTCTTCGACGTCTGTTCCCAGAGTACCTTGGCCGACATGGAGAAAAAGGAGGAGATTAGAATCCCCTGGGGCTCTGGAATTGTAGGATATGTTGCCGAATCGGGAAAAACCCTCAACATACCCGATGCTTATCAGGTCTTCTGTCTTTTTTCATCATTATTTTTATGCTACCTACTTCCACGTATCCCCCAATTTAATACACCTTAAATATCCTTCGTTAGCCTTTTTTTTATTCCAAGACAACCCTCCTGGGATCTTTTACGTCAATACTTAATCCTACTCAAGAGGGGTTGTCATTATTTTATATGAAAGTAAAGAAGACTTTTCATAAGCTGTAGAAATGATTTATTTCCTATTTGAGAAAAGGGAACTTTTCCTATATTAATTGCAGAGACAATTTGGGTAGTTGTATTCAGAGCTTTTTAAGAGTACCTTGCTGTATAAGCCTTTTTTAAATGCATTGAAATGCTACATTTTTGCGGATGAATGTTTATTATTATGACTACCTGTGGATTTATCCTTAGGTATAGATTATTTATGGGAAAAATTGCTAGATAGTGATAGTTTGTATTTAGATATTTAATTAATTAAAAAAGCTGGATCGTTTATGTTGAATTGTATTTTGTGTATGTGAAGGATGAGCGGTTTAACCAAGAGGTGGACTTAAAGACGGGGTACAAAACAAGGTCTCTCTTATGCATGCCAATCAAGGATAAGCACGGGGATTGTCACGGGGTTGCTCAAGTAAGAATCACTCCAACTTATATTATAAACTCTAAAAGAACATTATCTTAACTCTGGGAGAGAAAGATCCATATTTTTGATCAAAGACCCATGAAATGCACAAAGAGATTTGTCATGTCTCTTCTGGCATAAAACGTCGTCATTTTGTAGGTAAAAATCAAGGATTCTTTGAACATATTGCTAATGAGATCGTTTTGGAAAACATATTTCAAAACCTTCTCATGTTTTTTGTGAGAAACCCTGTTTTCAATATATCCAAAAATAATGAACGTGAGTGAAGCTATTTTCCGAAATGTTTTATTTACCGTCAGTTGTCCCTTCAATAAATTTATTCACTGAAGAGGGAAAGAAATGTGTCAAGTATTCTCTGACCATATTTCCTTTCCCAGGCTTTCTTTCCATTTTATTCTAGAGTTTCTTGTTGAAGAAGCCTTAGTATCTTTATTATTTATCCAGTATAGGAGGAAGTAGAGTGTTGAGTAAGAGAAAGAGGGTTACCGGTTACCTATGTATGAAGGATGATGACATGTTTTCCTATTTATTCTCAGACTCATATGAGCTCTTTTATTTGGGTTAGGTAATCAACAAAAGGGATGGCCCAACTTTTACCAAGAAGGATGAAATCGTATTCGCCAACTACTTACAGTTTTGTGGAATCGGATTAAGAAATGCCCAGCTTTATGAACAAAGTAGACTAGAAAATAAGCGGAACCAGGTATTATTATTATTGCACAATATCCCTTACCTTCTTAGATAATCCATTGCTCAAGAGTTCCTCACATTAAAGCCGCGGCATCCTGTTGGAGGTATATCTATTATGTGAGATGAAGAACTGAGATATGCAGTTCTTGTGCTTCCATATTGATTAGTTTAATTAATTTTGTACAAAACGGATGGAATTAACTGTACCAGTTATTCCAGAATGGGGGAGTATAGGTAGTAATACCGATCCAGGTGCGTATAAGGGGCTTTTAGTAGTTAAGCTGTGATTAAGATTCCCAGTTCATCAATCCATTGCTTAAGCCCCTTTTGGGGCAACTTTCTGACCTTATATAAGATCATGTTCCCTTCATGGAATCTAAAGAGAGTAATTATTATAAATGTAAAAAGCCACTCATTTCTATGAATGCTCCTCTAAAAACGTGTGTAAGGATGTTTTTATAAGAGTTGGTAGCAAGGTCGAGTGGTGGAGTCGAGAGTGGGTGTCAGGTCAAGTCAGTGGGATAAGCTTGATGCATAGACATCCCTTTTATCCAGTAAAGAAAGTAATTTCCTTGGATAGTCTTCTTGAGTATTTTGTTTTATTAAGACGCAATTTATGATCATTCCATCATTTATTTACGTCACGAAAAATAATATTGACACAAGACTTTCTTGGAAAGCTCATTGAATCAATAAACTCGAGACTATTTTATACACTCCCTTTTTAACCCAGGCTTTCTTAATAAATGGTTGATGGTTTCATTTCATAAGATAGCGAGATGCTCGTTTGAAAGAATGGAATGTAATTTCTAATTAAGTAGAAATCAGCGATCTTTGCTAATGTTAATTTGAATGGTTTCAGGTACTTCTGGATCTGGCTCGAGTGATTTTTGTAGAACAAAGTACGATAGAGCACATGGTCTATCGGATCCTTACTCATACCTTGTCCATTATGCAGTGTCAAAGAGCCCAGGTAATTAATTGTAATTGTAATCCTACCCTAGTTCCCGTATTATTACATCTGGGGAAAAAGTGTTTCGAACTAAATATAGGGAAATGTTAATTGGGAATTAGCGTAGGGATGGTAAGAATAAATAAACGGAAGTGTTGTATGAAATTGGATAGGTTCTTCTAGTCCATGAAAAGTCCAAGGGGACATTTAGTCGAGTGTTTGACCTGGATTCTGACGACTTGGCCGATGAGGATGCAGAGTCAAGAAATAGTCCTTTCGAAGGGAGATTCCCTATCAATTTTGGAATCACCGGATATGTCGCCACAACCGGAGAGGTTTGTCCACCATCGATTAAAGAAATGAATTAAATGTTCCTATTTTTAGGCCATGTCTTTCTTTACTCAGATTAAGCTGCTTCCGTACTTGGTATAATATTATTTCTGACTTTGCAGACTGTGAATATCTCAAATGTATACGAAGACTCTAGGTTCGACCCCGGAGTGGATAAGGCTGCTGGGTTTCAGCATAAAAGTATCATTTGTATGCCGATTAAAAACTCTACTGGACAGATCATCGGTGTAATTCAGGTGAGTTTAGCTTAACTTCTTCCAAGAAAGTAGCCTTACTACCGTATATCCTCTGGTTACAGCCCGGAGCTTTAAATTAAAGTCTGTGGTATTACTACTACTACTACTACTACTACTATTTCATATACAAATTAGCCTTGTATTTAAGGGATGCTTTTATAACTGGGGATATGTGTAATAAAATGACCTTTCTCCATAAGCTAAAAACCTTGAATGAATAAATTTTCCAGCTTGTAAATAAATTTGACGAGCATCCCTTTTCAACAAGTGATGAAATGTTTCTGGAAGCATTCGCAATATTTTGTGGGATGGGAATAAACAATACTCGAATGTAAGTTTTAAATAAGTTTCAAATTATTTGGTTTCTTCCTACCAATCCTTCCTTATCTTTCTTACCAACGTTGGAAAGCGTAATAGATGCATGCATTGTATAAATGTTAAAGGTATGAGACGGCAATAACGGCGATGGCAAAGCAGACGGTGACACTAGAGGTTTTAAGCTACCATGCAACAGCCCCTTATGAAGAAGCTCTTCAACTCAGAGTGATTTAGTTTAAAAAGATGTTTCCAAATTAATCGCAATAGTCATAATATTTTGGGTGGATCGAATGCAAAATAAATGTTCAGGAAATGTTACAGGATACTGTGATCCCCTCCGCCCAACATTATCGACTTCATATGTTCGAATTTGATGATGATGACATGTCGGATGTTGACACTTATCAGGTAAAATTACTGAATGAAAGATAACAGCATGCATAACCGTTTCCTTTTTATTTATCCCTAATTTGTATCATGTTCCAGGCTTGCTTGAGGATGTTTCTGGATTTAGATTTAGTAAAGAGATTCAATATAGATTACGAGGTTCTATGTCGGTGGCTGCTCTCTGTGAAGAAGAATTACCGAAAAGTCATTTATCATAATTGGAGACATGCTTTTAATGTTGCCCAAATGATGTTTTCAATAGTTACTGTAAGTCAATATTCATCCCTTCTGTACCTTTTAAAGCCTTTAGTATTGGACTGGCTCAATCCTCCCATCATAAACTATGGAAGTGATCATTAATTAAAAATTAATACATTTTTCCAGGTAACAAAATGGTGGAAGGTGTTAGGGGATTTGGAATGTCTAGGTCTACTCATAGCATGCTTGTGTCACGACCTGGATCACAGGGGCACCAATAATTCCTTTCAAATTAAGTAAGTTCCAAAAGTAATTGATGAACTATAATGTTTCCAAATAGTTCTAAAGATATGTTGAAGTGGTTCTCATCCATAATTAGCAAATCGTCGCTAGTATTTTCAATTTCAAAAGTTTCCTATGCTCTTTCTAGACTTAATAAATCTAATTGAAGATTCTATCTCAATTTCCAGGGCATCCTCTGCCCTAGCTCAGCTATACTCTACTTCTACGATGGAACGCCATCACTTTGACCAATCTCTTATGATTTTAAATAGCCATGTAAGTAAAGTAAAGTATGGACTTGTGAAAAACTTACAGTGGTAAACTATCATGCATGAATTTATCTAGCTCTAAAAGCATGACTGATCTGACACAAGTCTGTCTTGTAGTTCCTGTCCTTAGAGTAAATGATCGATGAGACATTTCCATAGGTATATTGTTGTATGCTTTTTCCAATTATGCTAATTGTTTTGTTGGGTTTCTCTCAGGGTAATCAAATCCTGTCCCATCTGTCGCCAGACGAATACTCTCGAGTTATTTGCGTAATTGAGGATGCCATTCTAGCCACTGATCTCGCCGTCTATTTCAAGTTAGTCTGTCTTATCAGGACTCAAAAGAAATTTTTTTATGAGTTATGCCAAGAAAAATGATGACAAAAGAGCCCTGGAAATAATTAAATTGGCTGGATAAAGAAAGCGAGTTGAGTTTTGACTGTTGAGTTGTCTATTTCTAAGAAAAATCTGGGATTTATTCAAGTTTCGATTTATATTCTGAAACTGTAAAGACTTTCTGGGTTTTTTTACAAGAGATTTCAGCTCCTGTCGTAAACTCTTTGCTTTCTTTTAGCCAATTTTTGATGATAGTGCATAAGTTTTCAATCTGATTGGATATAATATGATGGGGTTTTTGGTTTTAAAAAGGGTTTAGTTAAAAAAAGGTTTTTATTGGGGGGAATTTTTTAATTTATTAGAAATCGAGGAGCATTTGTGGAGTTGATTGATTCCAAATCGTACGACTGGAGTCAGGATGAACACCGGGATTTACTCAGGGGAATGTTAATGACTGCCTGCGACCTGGCTGCTATTACTAAGCCATGGGAAGTGGAAAAACGTGTATGTAAAGGAGTTACATTGGATAAATTACCTTTGATACTGAGGCATGAATTAAGGATTGGATTAAGTAAAGAAATAAAATAAAATAAATGGTTTTTAGGTTGCTGAGTTGGTCGCCAGTGAGTTTTTCGAACAGGGTGATATCGAACGCGAGAAACTGAATATTATTCCGATTGTAAGTTATATTTTTGGGTTCGAAGAGTCTAAGAATCTTCTATCTTTCCTCAACTATCTATCTGTATGTAATACTGTTACTTATCTACAAATATGAATTTGCATTTTTAGGACATGATGAACCGAGAAAAAAAGGACCAGCTACCAGCCATGCAAGTTGCATTTATTGACTCAATATGTCAACCTGTATACGAGGTAAGCTAAAACCACATTTATTCCATTCATTCATATTTTAATCTATGGAAAACACCCCCAAATTAAAAATCTGTAATCTTGTTTAAATCTCCATAGTCATTTTCCCGTCTTTCTCCAAAGCTCCAACCTCTTGTTGAAGGAGTCAAGGTTAACCGAAGTCACTGGATGGACGAAGAAGCCTCTGCCGAAGAAGGGTCTGAGAATGGCCAATCTCATTACTAGATTGTGTTTTTTTATGATTAACTTAGAGAAATAAGTCTATCTTTTATGCTAATGAATCATTGTACCAAACCTACTGGAGTCTTCCGATGTCTACCTCTTATTATTACTTCTTGGGCATTTTTTCACTAAATATAATCCAAGCAATGGAGCAGCCTTGAAGGCTTCTCCAATTTCATACATGATCAGGCCACCGTCAGTACTAACTACGGTATTTCTACAGATTAAACTAGGGTTCATTGTCCACAGACAGTTTTAAAATTCATATTCTAATATTCGAGGGTGGAGCAAATTTAATAAATAGAGGTCCAAGACCCTGCCGCCGCTCAGATACATTCTGGACGAGACGCACTGCACACGCTAGAATATGTAAGTTCCTATCAAGTATTTCATTTTTCATCGTTCAGAAATAACGAGACTGTGAAAGGCATTCATAATTTAAAGAGAGGAGGTTAAGAGTAGAGTTGAGTTGGGGACTGAAATGAAATTGGCCAACATTTTGAGATCCATTTCAAAGGATCTTGAAGGGATTTTAAACGTGTTTTTGGAGTTTTTTGGTAAACGAGAGATATATTTGTTGGGTTTTATAAAAATTAATAAAAATTGGTTTCTGATTCTTCCCTTTAGAGTCTTCAGAATGGATTTATTCAACGTGGTAGTGTTGGTATGTACGTACCTACCCTTTACCTTGGGGCAGGGGATGGGAAGTGGTGGACCTTATGGGTCCAGCTACAGCGCCCCGCAGTATTCAGCGCCACCAGCGTACTCACCACCAGCGTACTCGGCTCCAGTGTATTCAGCACCAGCGTACTCGGCTCCAGTGTACTCAGCACCAGCGTACTCGCCACCAGCGTATACTCCTCCTCCCGTTTATTATGAGAAGCCCGTGTACTACGAGACCATCGATACTGAAGTGAATGTAAGTTTTAGGGAGTTTATTTTAATTTTATGAGAGTAAAAATGTGTCCGGAATTCTTGAAATTGTGTTTCATTTTCTGCCATATTTGTTTTACTAATTTCTTTTAGTACAAAGAGGCAAACCAGACTCGCCATTGCGGAATCCTCCCTACCGTTCACCATCAGTACGGATATGAGAAGGACCGTGTGGCCTTTGGAGAGTACCCCTGGCAAGTGGCCATCATGGACACCTACTACAACTACAAGTGCGCCGGAGCTCTGATCAGCCCTCGACACGTCATCACATCCGCCTACTGTGTCGATAAGGTTAACGAAGACCAAATCTTGGTTCGGGTTGGGGAATATGACCTCAATTCAGATAAGAACTATCAAGAAGTGTATAAGAACTACGAGATCGCTGTCTGCAAGAAACACCCCTTCTACTATGGCAAGTTTGCTTACATCTTGTCCTAATCTGCGGCAGTTTTATGAGACTTTTTGAGTAATTTTAGTAACATTTTTAAACTTTTCTCCTGACAGTTCCAAGTTATAAATCTGGTTACAACGCAAAAGATCAGTCTGGCGAAGATTACCAGGCTAGTTACCCGGTAGTAATTCTGGAACTGAAGGACGACGTGGATTTCGATCAGTACCCACAAGTAGAGCCTCTCTGCCTTCCAGAGACTTACTATCTTTCCAAATCTTATACTAACGAGTATACTGCTAGTTATGCTCCAAGCTCTGGATATGGGTCAAACGCTGGGTCAAACGCTGGGTCAAATATGGGAAGTGGAAGTGCCAGTGGCAGCTCTCTGCCAGCCGATTCGGGAAAGAACGAGGAAGGGGCTGATAAAGATCTAGAATGCTTTGTCCTGGGATACCAAGAATCTCCTCTGGAATCAATTGAAGTGAGTTGAAAAAATTAAAAATATCACTTTAAGCCTTTAGTATTTTAAAAACAAATCCTCAACTAATGCTTGAATTTATGTTTGTTTTAGTATGAGGCTTCTAAACCAGCAGCATACAAGCCAGCATCCTACTCTTACGGAGAGAGTTACGCCCCACAGAGTTACAGCTACACGGCCTACGAGAACTCCAGGACCCCAAGGAAGGCTAAGGTCAAGCAAGTGGCCGGATATGAAGCACCTGTCTATGGCTATTCACAGAGTTATACCCCTCAGAGCGACAGTTACGAAGCAGAGTATTATTATGACGCGTGTCATGTAAGTTTAATTCTTATATCATGTGTAATTACCGTTCCTCTTCTTCCAGTTTATAAAAATACTAACTTGAACCTTTATTCGGTTTTAGGCTGATTTGGGGTCTCCCATCTTCTGCTTAGTCCAAGGAAAATACGAAGAGGAGGAATACTATGCGGCTTATCCACCAAGCTACCCTGCACCGGCCTACTCTCCACCGGCCTACTCTCCACCAGCCTACGCTCCACCGGCCTACTCTCCACCGGCCTACTCTCCACCGGCCTACGCTCCACCGGCCTACGCTCCACCGGCCTACTCTCCACCGGCCTACTCTCCACCAGCCTACGCTCCACCGGCCTACTCTCCACCAGCCTACGCTCCACCGGCCTACTCTCCACCGGCCTACGAAGGACCAAAGTACAGGCGAAGGAGACAAGCCGGAGGGTACTATTCACCCGCTCCCAGTTATCAAGCTCCATCCTACCAAGCAGCTCCCTCGTACCAAGCTCCAACCTACGCCCCAGTGTACGTGGAAGAGTACCCCAAGTACCCAATTAAGATTGCAGAGCCCCTCAACCGGGAGACCAGGAGAGCAGTCCTCTATGGAGTCGTCCAGTACACGACCCAGTGTACGTACCAATATGGAGCCGAGGCCAAGAAGATCACGGCCACACCAGCCAAGGAACTCGTCAAGTGGATGCTTAACGTTATCCAAACTCCTGGCTCATGTGTTGCTTACTCCGCTCCTTACTCCGCTCCTTACTCCGCTCCTTCGTCTTATACTCCCTACTAGTCTTCTACAGGATTATCGGGATCCGCCAATACATCCTTGTGTATCTAAGTCCATAAAAATATTTAAAATTATACTTTAGCTCACCATAGAATTCTTCTTTATGAGTTGTTGAGATTGGGTTGAATGGTTTTATTTTTTGTGGAATTAGAATAATTATTTTTCAGTTTGCGGTAGGTGCAGTTGTTACATGCAGGCGTGCTGGCCTTAATTGTGCTTAGTTGTGGTTAAGCTTTGTTACTTTATAATGACTAAATTTGTCCTTAATAAAGATATAGAGTCATCGCGCTTGAACTATCCAGTGGACAATTATTATTTACAACGAGCATCCTAGTTTCCATATTTTAAAACCATGTTTAAGCTCATCGAATGGATCATACCTTGTAATGCATTTATTGAAGTACGAACTGTCAACGGTTTTAAACAGGCGACTTTACTGATTTTTTATTTAAACTATTACTCTAGTTCATTTATAGCTTAAAAAGGACAATATACTATAAGTCTGTAGTTTTGAATTAACGTACACTGGGTTAATATTGTGGGTTAAAAGCCATGGCATAAAAGATGCAGTTTTTATGAATTTTGTATAAAGTTAGATAATTCTACTAAATTGAGAATATACTTGAGATGCAGGATTCTAGTTTATGATCACTTTCATCACATCATGCATTTTTACAAAGTAAAGAAGTGGAAAGACATGGTCAAGCCAAACAGTTCACCAACAAGCTTGCAAAGCAGAATATCATATCCTGAAGTTGCATAACCTTCCTTAGTAGGTAGGACTCAAGTTTTTTGACAGAGTAGCCAAACTTTTAACTGGTTTTAGACCTCCGAATGAATATCTTTTACCAGTCTTTTATACCCACCTTTGTACCCCTTAACGATCATAGACAGTTGCTTGCATTTTATTTTAATGAAAATGATGATAAATTATTGCTTTATGAAGGTATACTTGCTGACACAAAGTACAGCTTTTTATTTATTTGTGGCAGTCCGAAAACTTCTACATTTATGCTGAAAGTAAATATCTTCTTGTGGAAGTTTATTACCATATTTCATCGATTTAAAGCCCAGGTTACTATTCAATTCTGAAGCTTCAGACTTTAGTAAGTAAAAGGGAGGAGTTGAGCTGCAAAACCGGTATTGCTAATTCCATGCTACATAAGTAAAGGTAATAATAATACAATTACCACACAGTCGACTTCTCCTTCGGACTGTCTCATATGCAATAACCTCACCTTTTACCTCAACTACTACAACATGATCTCAAATGCCCTAACCACAATTCCACAATATCCAAACCTGCAAAACCAAACCTAGCCCATTCTGTTGCTCATTTCTTTACGAAAATATGGTCACACATTTCAACAAACTCCTATGCTAAAATACAGATGAGTTATAGCGAAACAACTAGACATTTCTATGATAAGAAATAGCCCCTTTTTCACGACTCTGTAGCCTGTTTCGTAAAAAAACTATTCCCTTTGATTGAACTCACAAGCATAAGCATAATAGTTATGGACTGGTGGAATCTGGTTAAAAACTCTGGTAGAAAGCCCCAACCATTTATGCATGTGTAGGTATCTAATCTACATGCGTCCGCAGTTATACAATCATCATTCTCATAATTCTAATGCTTTTTATTGGCACAAAATTACTGGTCACATTTACTGTATGCTGTATGCAATGCTTATAATTAAAAACATGTAAAAGTTACACTTAAAATAACTACATAGTGGCTAACTCTTTTATTTATAGGAACATTCGTCTATAATTGCCGGTTTTGTTAGCACTAGAAAAATAGCAGTATTATCGTCATAATTATTACTAGGCAATAGTAGCAATATTAGCAATAGTAGCAATGGTAATTGTTACAGCAAAGTAGTAAGAAACCTATGCATATGTGGTTACCGTTTTTAAAACAGAGAATAGTAGACATATCTATAGAAAAACTTTCAAGTTTAACCCTTCTTCTTGACTAATGTTATAAAATAAGTAACAACTCCACCAACTCCGTGATCAACCAAAGGCTCAAGTGTTATGTGTTCTTGTATGTTGTATCATCAAATTACTTGCATTATACTCGTTATTTTTTGTACTTGTAACTTGCAAACTTGTACTTGTAGTTCTTCTCTGAATTTAACTAGCTACCTACCTATAGTACTTCTGCTAAGATAGGATACTGTATTTTGTATTGGATACTTCGTAGACAGTATATGGATATAGATTAGTGTTAGAAAAGTAGTCAACCCCACCAGCATTCGCCTACCTACCTGGTTAGGTTTCCCTAGAGGTGGAATTGCCTCTACTTCATTCAGTTTATCAATAGTCAAGCAACTAAACTACACGTCATTTGGACTGAATAGGTTGCTACTTTTCTTATTAAAAACCCATAAAATTCCATTGATTGATCTGCATATTTATTTGGGGAATTAATCATCGGGGAAATTGTAGCTTTAAATCCGATCAATTCGTTCCTAGATAAGAAGTTGCAGTACTTGAGGAATTGCATGGGGATTCTTCATACATTTGATGTGAATTTAGTGAGGAATGAAAGGGCCAGGAAGGATTGGTAGATAGATTGTGTGTGTATTGACCGTTATCTGGTAATTAAATATACATTGAGTGAGTAGAGTAGACGATCCCAGTAGATAAATAAATTACTTGGTAAAAGTCAATAGTCCTTTGCCCAACCCTCCCTACTACTTACTAAAGGTTTAATTGAGTTCCGTGCGGGTTTATTGCCGGTCGGGCTGTCAATTTATTCCGTGGATTCGTCCTGCATTAAGTGGGGTTTGCGTAGAAAAGCCCGTCTGGACAAACACCAACAACGGTTAGGTTAGGTTTGGTGGAAATAGTTGTATTTGATCCGTAGACTGGGATAGACGAGCTGGGGGTTTTTTCATGCACATTTATTATTTCCGATTCTTGGATATAAATTGGTGTTTTGGAACAAGGGGGTTTCCCCAATAACAAGGGGTATACATTTTTACAACAAGTTTAGACATCTTCTTGAGGATTTCAGGAAGGATTGTAAAAGGGGAATCGGATTGATATTAAAAGGTGAGGAATTGTTTAAATTTATCTCTAAAGATATGCTTAAAATATAGGTAACTAAAATAAGATATTTAATGGAAAGTAACTAACTAACTTATGCATTTTAGAATAGCTGGTTTGGGTAGGAATTGCAATTAGTAATAAACAAGATGATAGATTGAAGTACTAAGAAGGAAGGGGGGGATATGTTAGAAAAGTACAAAATTACAAGATTTCTCTATTTGTTCCATCCAACCAAACTCTCTAGAATAAAAGATAATGAAGGGCAGAATGAATCATGAAGTTGTTAGTTAACTCTGTACAATTCTTCTACATTAGTTAATTAACTAACGATGTATCTACTTTCGGTTCTTTCCATATCCTTTTAGTTACTTTTTAACGCTGCCAAGCGTTGATTTGGTTGTTTATCGAGACAGTCATTTTATACACAAGTTGAAGCAATATGCAATATAATATTTTATAATATTAAGATTATAATTAGTAAGTTGGTCCATGTCAAATAAAAGGTGTGCCATGTATTCCCATCATTCATCCCATCTCATTTCCTTATCGAAGATAATAAAAATAATTGCTAAAGAGCTTATGTCCTATCCGGTCCGTATCCTTAAATAAATAACCTATTTCTGGTTTATAGGGAACTCCCTCTCGTCCAGTTTCATAACTTTTAACCGATAAGCACGAAAACGTACCCTAAAATTTGTAATTTCAAACAATTCCTATATTTTATAGGTTTTAATTCTTAACTGTAAAAGCCAAACGAATCAAATAACCAACCTATATGCAGAAAAACCAATAATGGAAACATTTTCGAAAGGTAACTACAAAAAGATTTAAGTAAAGATGAAAGACAGGCCAGCGAACTTTGCAATTTTTTGAACAAGTCTCTCTCAAAGATTTATCCAACATACGAAAACTGAGTAACTTTTTAAAAAAGTGGACTATGTAGTTCTGTACCAAACCCAGGATTATTATAAGTAGAATACAGAAAGATAGATAGATAGATTGCTACGAATGAGGATGAAGATGATGATAGATTGCCAATGTTAATGTTACCTAGTTGAGATTCAAGTTCACCATTTTACATCGCATCGCATGCAAACCTAGTTGTTAGATACGGTGCAGCATCCAAGCCAGAAGATTCCCAATATGCAAAATGCAATGCTAAAGTTGAAGTAGAGGACGATGCGATGCAACTTTTTAAACTACAGAGATCAGCCACAAGCTTACCTCGTGTACAGTTTACCTTACTCTCTACCTCATCTAATATGGTTTGGTTGAGCTGATAGGAAAAATGATTGGAATATTTTTAATGGCATTTTGCGAGAAATAGAATAGCATGCGTTATTTCCCAACAGACGGTGGCTGTCCAATCGTTTTTAAATGGCTGGAGAGGATTCATTACTTTTTATAAAGAAGAAGGGTAGACATTAATGAATGACCAGTAAATTAAATTAACCAAACCAGACTTAATCTGCCAAGATTATAAAATACGTACGTATTGCCATAATTTTGTATAGAAAACAGTGACTATTATACCCTTCCTCAGAGATAGAGTGATAAATGCAAAATGGAAGACGTGAAGAGGAGACTTGTTGGATGATTATTCATGTAGATGTAATAGTCATAAACTTGCTGGATGATAATAATAATAAAAATAGTCATAAACTGCATGACTCAGAACAGCATTAACTAATTCTATTTAAATCGGTGGTGGTCTTATACGGATTTAATACAAAGTTAAACATGCATTAAGTCCCAGGCTATAAAACGGAGATAAGTGTGTGACATTGATAAGCTGTTCAGTTTTTGCAACTTCCAAGCAGATCCAATCCCAGATATCTGGACGACTACCCTAATATTATACCTACGTAATGTAAGTATTACTACTAAACTAGAACTATGTCTAAATCCTAACTGCATGAGGTCAGGTTTACTTACAGGTTATCTTTAGAAGATAATTTATTAAACTATGGACGGTTGTGACTCTAACTGTCTAACCCGAACCAAGGGCGAAGTTTAAGGATGCATATTACTTGACAAAATCTCCGTAAATCGTACATATTAGGTGAGGTCGTGGAATATTACTCCATACAAATAGTGCAAGCCTTTACTCTCTATTTATGTGTATATTTAGCAAGCACGTCACGTCAGTCATGTTAGCCTTACTTCAGTCAGGCTCAAGTTGAATGCATAAATTTAGAACTGAGGTAGTTGTGGTCCTTAGATCTGCCAACTGCCATGGATGGAGTAATAACTACTGCTTACAAGTATATAATTTGGCCAAGTAATACTTGAGGATATATCATAAAATAAACTTCCGAGAGATATGACAGATTACATGCCTAAAGTTTGAATATAATGGAATGATCGCCTGTCATTCCCCCAATCCCCTCCAGAATACTTTACATAACTTTAACCTATAAAATAAACTTCCATGCAGTTTGCAGACCGGATTTTTGTCGGGGGCTTGCTTATTTTTTTCTGCAGGAAAGGAACACACTTCCACAGCTTGAAGGCTGTTGGGAAATTGTTTATTCACCAAATAAACAGCAAGCGAATGCAAAAATGCGATGCTAGAATTATAATGCGAGCAATCAAAAATCATATTAAATAACATATTGCAATGAGGCAGTTGGTTGCTAATAAATTCGGTGATTTATCTTCTAGATTTATTTATATTACAATTGTAGATTTACAATTTTATTGACTACAGAAAAGCAGTGAAGTGTGTAAGTAGTTTAGCCTCAATTTCTTTTAGCTTTTAGGATTATTCTACTGACTCATGCAACTCTTTATCTATAGGTTGATGTAATGGTAGGAAAAATTATACAACTTTCCTTCGAGTTAAAATAAGGACGGTCATGTATTTTTGAAATATTAAAAAAAACGTAGAAGAAGGTAGAGTAGCTTTTTGTACCAGTTTAAAAAAGTCTGACACTTGAATACCTAATAAAGTATGCAATTGTAGCCAGGATGTTTATGAGCTTTAGGAAATAGCAGGTAAGGGATTCAATTAGCACCTAACGAACCTCTTCCAGTCATTCCGACATGCATTAAAATAATGTGGGAGGGATTGATAGATACCTAGAAGAAAAACTATAACAGTTAGTTAAAGAAAGCTTAAATATCTAGAACCAATTAGCAAGTATTTGTTAGAATGCATTTTTTGTTGGAAATTTGTTTAACTGTTCGTTTCGTAGTAGACGGGAAAAACGGAATGGAAGGTAGGAACTGTTGGGTTTAACAATGGTTTATTAAAATATCTTGTAATTACGGGGTATTTTTTTATTATTTAATTGGTATTATTCCCTTCTTAACATAAATTTAATCAACCAATAAAAAATAGTATTAATCTTTGAGCTTGTGCGACTCATGCCACAAGATTGTGTAGAGGTTAGCAAAGATAAATATTTAATTTGTTATTAATTCCATATTTACACGTATTCTTTTTATTAAAACAATGGTTAAGTAGACGTTTTGGTAATTGACTGGGAAGTTTTTGCAGTGTATTCTCATCAATTACTACATTATGCCTTAGATTATCAGAGTTTATTGTTTATGCTTTGTGCCTAGAGTAGATGAGCTATTTTTGCCCGTTTTTTTAAATCTGTTCTGGGTGTTTAATTTAGTGTTAACAAGGGTTTAATTGCATTGTTTTTTCTGTGTAATTACAGGCAAGTATTATTTTTATAAAGGTGTGTCGTAAGATTAGAGCATTCACAACACTTTCCGTTGTTTACGACGTATCTATCATTGCGGGTGATAAATATGCAGTGTCAAAAAAACTTCAGAGTTACTAAAACAATACAAAACGGGAAACTTCTCAAAAAAAAGTATCATGAAAAGCCGTTTGTTAATTGTAGGTTATAAATTCAGAGTGTTTCCCAATGAACCGATACATTAGACAATAGTACACAATATACAACATAAGAGAAATATATGGCAGTCTAATCCATTTTTCTTATCAGAGGATCCGACAATTTAAACTCGAATATAAGAATTCATGGCACTTAATTCAGAGATCTTAAGATTACCTACCTGACCTACGTTGTTGATAATTTTCTACTCGTTATATAAATAAACTAAAAAAAGATCGAAGGTAGCCTATTCTAATTCTAGCTACTTGACCCTTCTACAGTTTAATCTTTATTGTTCCAAACATTTTCTATTATAGAAGAAAAATAAGGTAAAGGAAAGGGCAGATGGAAAAAACAGAATGGAAGCATTGCATGGGCCAAACGGCTGTCCACACTGCAGCTTAGTTTAGGAAATAGGACAGGAAGTTAAATAATTCATCAGATTAGTTCTTGGGTCAATAGTCCCTTATTTTTTATCCTTACTTCTACTTCCTACGTGCTTGGGGACAGCTTGCCTAAAGATTTTAATGTAATTGTACTCGTTTTGTCACAGATTCCGTAGGAAAGGTGACTTGTTTTGACTCAATGGGGTTTGAAGAGGTTTACAATTAATTGTACTTTGGCCGAGCTACGGGTTTTAAAGACAATTATGGTTGACAATTGACAAACCTTTTTGAAAAAAGTAGGTCCAATATGAAATCTAAAGCTCTGAGTAAATAAATACAGGACAGCTTTTACTTTCCTGATCTTAATTTTTAAGCTGATTCCTTTTGGATATTTTTGAAATAAGCTTTTCATATAAAATCTAAGCTGTCACTAAGTTCTTCATCACATTGAGTAACTAATTTACCACAGTTTAGCCTTTTAGATTCATACCAAAGCATTATTTATGATTCTGCTTTACTGAGAAATCATCCCATCCACCCTAGACCCTTGTAAATGATGGTAAGACTATAAGACTGCTAACTGTAGCAACCCTTTTTCAATATTCTGTACCTTTTCGGAATTTAGAGGCAATCCCAAGTAGGATTTTGAGCTATTTATTTAACAAAAAGCAACGGTCTATGTGACCCAGATCGCGTATAGTGGGTTACATTTTTCAAACCGGATTTATTTCTAGCTGTTATGTTGGCTGTTACTATTATAACAATTACTTTTTCTGGCATCTTGTGAATCCTTGTCTTCAATCACGTAGCTATTTCTATCCTTTATTCCTGTATCTGATTAATTTTAAATTAAACTAACGCATTTGGGAGGATGCTGAATTATAAATATAAATCTGAAGGAAGTAAAGCAATTTAATCTTCTTTAAATTCTGTTGTTTTACCCACAAATCATAAAGAATCCCCAGAAATTTATTTATTGCTCATTGTTCACTGAAAAACTTGAAAAGTTTAGGACAGGGTTGTGGCTACTCGTCCCACTAATTTCTTTTTAAAGAAGTTTACGAGTTTACCAACAGTTGACATGTATTCTATTCAAATGTCAGAAGTATTCCCTTGTTTTAGAGGAACAATACAAAGAATCGTGAAATGAATTGATGATGACTGACTGTTTACACATTTAATGTTTTTATTGCATGTAGTTTTGTAATAAAGAGTTTAATATTTGACTCAATAACAATGAAATACATCGTTTCGCATCTCAAGGTTCACGCGACGGATTGAACGACCGTCAATACCACATCTCTTGCGTAAAAGCATCGGGATTAAAATGAATAGACAGTTTACAAACTGAATATCAAATGTCAAGGTGGTCAACTGCTTGTTCACACTCAATCTGTACTATCTTTCATGTAATTGCGATTATTATTTTATTTTATATTACTGTTTGTAAAAATGTCGTAAACTCTTAATTAATCTCGTGCAGTGGTTACTTCGGTTTCCGGAATAATAAGCGTGGATACTTATTAAAATCTCGTGTATTGTTTCATGACTTTTTTCGAGCTGAAATATAATCCTAAAATGACCAAATTTACGCATGTGAAAAAATTTTGTTTGCTAAAAAGATACAAAGGTTTTGATGTTAAAATGAGCCATAAGTCTTCAGCTTATATTACCGAAAGTGCTCATGGTTTGTCGAGAAATGGTGCCTAAAGGTATTGCGTTGTTGAGAGTTTTTCTTGGCATGATATACTTTAAGGATTTATAATGCACTACTACTATTGGGCAAACGGCATCATCATGTCTGTAATTGATTCTGTGAAGGGATTCTTTCCAACAATCATCTTGTCCTTGATATAATACTGCTCATTTACCTTTTTTCAGATGAAATCCTTAGTAAATGTTGTTACGATTACAAAAAGAACCAAAAGTATTATTTGGTAGAGAAGTAGACGTAACTAGAAGACTAACAAACAAAATGAACTTTAATCTATGAATAATAGAAGAGTCTCAGGACTGTTTTTCAAACCTTCTTACGGATTCATAGTTAATGTCTAAAGGGGAATTGATCGTAAAAGCTAAAAGATCCATTCTAAACAGCTCATTTAAAATGTATTAAATATGGTGAATGACTGAACTCCAGAAAGGAGCTAAATAGATTTGGATATCGTAAAAGTTTTAAATTCAAGTCATTTGCATCTTTTTATTTTTTAAGATTAACACGGAGGGATGGGAAAAGACTAAACTCCCTCTAGATATATTAGGAAACTTGAGCAGTCTGACTCTGATATTGATTTTATTTAGGTTTGACCAGTTACACTGTCAATAATTAAATATTCTTTAGTTTTAATCAATTGTTCCTTCGTATTCCAAATCAGCAGCAACTCAATAGGTTCTTAAAGTGATTAGATTTATATATTTTAAAAAAATGTAAATGAACCTAAAAACAATTCAACATATTCGTTGCCCAATACATGGCAAAAGGCCGGTTACAAATAAGTGCATCTTTTACTTGAGGTAGTTAAATTAAATAGTAAACTTTTGTATGAAATGTTTAGCTTAAGCTTAACTAACAAGTTTTTATGAATTTCTCTAGAATTATTAAGTCCATTTAATTGTACGATTTGCTAAATCAATGATTTCTTAACCCAAAGTACTTATTGATGTAATTATGTGGTCTTCTTATGAGTTACAAGTTGTAACCTTTACTGACTGTGGGCAGCGTACGCGTACTTAGTTGAAGATTTAATTTGGCGATAATAAAGTTGTATCTGATGGTCGGTGGTTGTAGGGCATGAACTAGAACTAGAACTAGAGTTTTTGTAGAAATTATTATATTATTGTGAGCAATTTGCACTGCAATCAATCGTCAATAGTTGATTTTGGTTTAGTTACGCTATCTTTAATAGGAAAAGTGTTTAAAGAAGCAAAAAATCTACGAAATTTGCTAGAAGAATTGCACATGCAGTAGCAGTTATGGTTGAAAGATGCAATATGATCATTAAAATTTACTACAACAGCCAACAAAAAGAATGAAAGTGGTGAACTTTACCCTTGCAATAATATGCAACTTTTCTGACCTACTAGGATATTTTGAAGTTTTTACTAGAGGTAGTTAAGTGTGGTTTGGTTGGTTTTTAGTGTGAAATTACGACAGGCTAATAAACCTTGCCAAAAGATCAGTAATATTTTGCAATAAAATAATTAAACTTTCAGGTTTTATGAGGATTAGAGCTGTTTTTTTAGTTTTTTAGGGACTTTTTCGACTTTTAAGCCAACAAAACATGAAACGTAACTCATAATCCTAACCTAACCAATGCAATGCTTAATTAATTAAGTTATTTTGGCAAAAACTTAGGAAAAATCCTTCAGTTTTCGGTATCACCGATCTGTCTGTGAAATGTGGACGGTCTGCGGTTTAATTTCGGGGTTCAAGCTAGCTTATCATCGGGAATTAAAAAACTCTGGATGTTTCTCTCTAAATTTATACGCTCAAAACATTGTCAATTGTTGGAATCCTTGATTCATTCCTTGACCAAATGACTTACTTCTTCTTCTCTGATGATAATGTATTTTATTTACTGTTTTGGTAAGAGATTTTAGAAGATTAAGATTAGGATAAATGAATCTATAGAAAGCTCCTAGTCCTTGAAGATGCCCAGCCGGGCGTGATCTTAAGATGCTTTTAATTACGATGGCCCTCATCCTATAAACTTTATCTCCCTTGTAACTATTACTAATGCATTTCCATGTTAGCTCTTTCTTTCAATTAAAAGGCTGTAGAACATGACCATAAAGTTATTTGTTTTCTAAATCCGAATCGAGATCTGCAATTCATAAAAATCCAAATTGTTTCGGCAACTACTTATTCTTAGTGTTTAACCAAGGATGAAGGAGCATAGACACTAAATTGACAAATGTGCAGTCTTGGATGGATGCACCTTTGAGGTTTACAGTAATTTAACACGGTACACGGTAAACTAAAACTAACTAAATAATGGTCATCCTAGAAGGGTCAGACGGGATTTTGAGCATTTTTTTTTATAGAATAAGCAACAAAGTAACTCTTGGAGTGACTAATTAATTTCTTGGATAATTATATGTCATATTTATAATATAATTAACAGAATATGTTCATGATTCGTGCTTTATTTATGAAAAATATATGGTTGGGTTGAGCACTCGAGAAGTAATTGAATGTTGCATATTTTGTGGAGCGATTTTTATTAGATTTGCATGCACATTTCGACTACATTTCTGAATCAGACATCTTCAATTTTAGGAACTTTCCTACAGAAGAGTACTTAATAATAAAATAAAGGCCCGGCCCTACTATATTCGACAGCCACTTGCATTAGAAATAGAAGGGAGGAGGCTTTAATTTTTAATGTGCGTTAAGCTGCATTGGAAGAATTTTTTGTGGGTGTGGCTTTTTTGGGTTTACAAGCTGTTGTTGAGGAGAGGAGGAAAGTTTGGACTATTTTAGCCGTTATTGTATCCACCCCGAACCGGGTATGAGCGGGTAGCCGGGCGGGATTTGGGTTGGTCGGGGAGAAAGCCCGACTACTACTCCTCTACTAGTACTACTACTTACTATATACCTGGCTATACCAGCCGTTACTACTTCCACCACTACTACTACTTCTACTACTTTTACTACTACTACTACCATACTACATCTACTACTACTACTTCTACTACTACCACTTCTACTACTATTACTACTACTACTATACTACTACTACTACTACTACTACTACTACTACTACTACTACTACTACTACTACTACTACTGTCACTGTGTGATTTTTTGTGTGCGTTGTGGTGATCGGTCTAGACCTTCCCAAATGTAGAAACGCAAACGTAGTGAAAAAAAAGGGTGTAAAAACTGACCAGCTCAATATTTGTCCACTTCTTGGCGAGGAAGCTGCTAAAACCGGAACGACGTGGCCATTCTTCTCCTAAAAATACTCCCAAAATTAAAAAAACCGACTGACTTCTTTCTTTTTTAGTTTTTGAATAAATTGGGTTTTTGAAAAGGTGGGTTTTTGGTTGGGATTTGACCAGATTCACCAACTGCAATTCTTCCAATCTACTTTCCCAAAACTTCCATTTTAGAGGTAAAAATGTTTATTTATCTCTGGAAATAATTAGTGCCGGCCGGTTGTTCAAAAAAGTACTTTTTCTTTAGTTCTATTTCTTCCAATTATAATTTAATCTCTTGCCAAAAATATTAGATTACATTTTACAAGCGAATACTCGTTTTTTGTCCGCATTATAAAAGGTTGCAATTTGTATCCGATTTTTTTGTATTTAGGTCTCTAAAAATTGTTTTTAAAATGATAAGAACTTTTGGGCATTGTACCTTTTGACCTTTGACCTTGAAAGGTCAAATCTATGGTGCTGGTGCTACTGTTAGCCTTACCGAGTTTGCTCATTCTGGTGTTAAATAATATGCATTAATCTACCGGTTGTACACAGTTGGGATTAGTTTGGAGTGGGTGTGCCACTGGACCTTAAAATAGGTCAATCGTCGCTAGATAATCCAGTTTAGACTGGATTTGCTCGCCTATAAACAACTAAACACTATTTTTTAAGAATAAAAATGAACGGTTGCTTCTGGGCTACAGTCCGACTCCGACTTATCGAGCGATCATAGGTGAAAAGTCGGTATAATTCCCCTGGGGAATTATATAGTAAAATATATTTGAATTATAAACCCAGAACCCAGTCCCCCGGGGGAGGTATTATTAAAGGGGGAAACCGGAAATACGGTATACAAGATCACGAGCCAGAATATGTTGGATTATTTCTCAATTAAAATTTAAATAGCTGAATAGCCTATCGATCGATCGATCGATCGTTGGAAGTTTGGACTTTTTAAACTACCGAATAATAATGGATTTTGTTAATAAACAAACATTTAAAAAATACCAAACCAATGTGGCTGATACCGCCGCATGTACTAAAAAAAATAATAAATATTCGATCCATGATGAGTTGGCTGTTTTCCTTCTTGGTTTAATTAATAATTTTACAAATATCTATATTTAGCAATTATTATCATGGACGAAGCATGGATGGGTATTGGCGATTGATTAGCCTCAGGTAGGTAGATAGGTAGTAGATAATTGGGAGGAGGTACTGCTCAGCTCGTAAAATAGGATATTAGCCTTGGTAATTTATGATAATATAATATTTCACATCATCTTCGTCACTAAAGATCTTATAACAATCGAATGGCTGCTGTGTCCTGTCAGTTCAAGGTTACCTACGTGTCTTTGCTAGTCCTATTTCTTAACCAACTGCCTAAAACCCGACGATTCTTATTCAAAAATTACATATAAATTAGCAAAAATAACATTGGAAACACCTTCGTAACTTTTAGCGAAGTCTCTGCAAGAATGCGTAGGTCTATCGTAGGAGATAATACGTAGAATTATTCTGACAAGCGTCTCCATTTTTTTTTTAAAAAATCGAAACTAAATTTGTAATAATATTTTAATTTTTTGTTTGAATTCCCCAGAAGACATAATGACGCCGGCACCGACGACAACGACAACCGCAGCGTCCTCGGAAGGGCCCAGCCCACTTGTGACTGACGACGAGCATCAAACGCTGAAGCGGAACGGTAATAATCTGACTTCGAATGGGAATGGACTATTGGTTTCTAACGGGAAATCTCACGGGAATTCTAATGGAAATGAGTACATTACTAATGGGAAAGTACCTACGGCCCTTGTGGACGTCAAAGATAAGTCGGAGGGTGCGGTTGAGGAGGTGGACATGCATGGAGATTCTAAGCTGCAGATTGTCTGGAGAAACGTTCTTATCTTCGTTTACCTCCACATGGCCGCTGCTTACGGAGGGTATTTGTGGCTCAGTGGACAAGTCATGTGGCAAACTTTCCTTTGGGGTGAGTTATCTTGAGATAAGTTGGAAAAATGAGGAGGGGGATTGGAGGAATTGATGATTTTCTTGTGTGATTTTCAGGTTTGAAGTTTTACATTATGAGTGGATTTGGAATCACGGCAGGAACTCATCGGTACTGGGCGCATAAGTCGTTTAAAGCCAAGACTCCTTTGAGGCTATTCCTTGCTTATATGCAGACTCTTGCTTTCCAAGTAGGTTTTTTTTATTGAATTACCTAAACTGTGAGAAGAAAGTGGGATGGTTTACTTATAATTATGGTGTTACTTTACATTTTAGAATAGCATTTATGAATGGTGCAGAGATCACAGGGTTCACCACAAGGTGAGTGAAATATTGATTGATTTTAGGTATTTATATTGAAGCTGTGGTTGGGTTTTATAACTTACGCTGTGGGTGTGGTTTTACTAGTTCACGGAAACGAATGCGGATCCTCATAATGCCCGAAGAGGGTTCTTCTTTGCCCACATGGGATGGCTTATGGCCAAGAAACACCCGGCGGTTAAAATCAGGGGGAAGGTGGTTGACATGACGGATTTGGAGCAGGATGAAATCGTGATGTTCCAAAAGAAGTAATGTTTTAAGTCATTTATTTTAACTTGTTTTATGAGCAAGATTGCAAGAAACTGGTTTGTAACTTGGCTATTTTTTTATTTTGCAGGTACTACTTGCAATTGGTATTTATATGCTGCTTTTTCATTCCAACCATTATTCCATGGTTGTTCTGGGGAGAATCACTGGTCACAGCGTTCTTTTTCGCTGGCTTGTTCCGATACTGTGCTACCCTTCATTGTACCTGGTTGGTCAACAGTGCGGCTCATCTCTGGGGACCTCGACCTTATGACAAGTGAGTCTATTCTCTACTCGTATAAGCCTCGTAATTAAACTTTGTAAGTAACCTATTTATGTTTTATTTCAGACGAATAAATCCAGCAGAAAACATGGCAGTTGCTTGGTGGGCATTTGGTGAAGGTTGGCACAATTATCACCACGTCTTTCCCTGGGATTACAAAACTGCCGAAGTGGGTATTTACAGATACAATTTTTCAGCCGCTTTCATCGACTTCATGGCATGGATTGGGTTAGCCTACGACCTCAAAACAGTTCCCGAGAACATTGTCAAACAACGAGTAATTAGAACCGGAGATGGATCTCACGATCACTTCCATCCCGGTCCTTGGGGTTGGGGGGACTCCGAAATTCCCACAGAACACACCGAAGTCACGGAAGTTCTATACAGACAAGAAAAGTCAGAGTGATTCAAACTTACCTAATCTTTAAGGAATATTGCAGGGCGGCCTGTTACCTTTTGGACTGACCTCCCTGTACCTTTCCACTTAATTATCATTCAAACAATCAACTTAATAAGTAAAACCTCGAGCTCTACTTGCTGACTTACTTACAGTTATTCTTATTGTTATTAAAATTTAAATGTATTAATTATAATTATAAATATCAAAACTAATTTGTCCTACACACATTTCTATCATTGTTATAATTAGTTTGAAAGCAAACTGAAGATATTTTGAAACTGTTTACATTAGTTTAACCTAAAGTCTCGCCAACTTAATTCATCTTGTAGTTGAAACTTCACGACGGTATCTTTCCACGCATAATGGAAAACGCACGCACTCTGTAGATCTGATAGATTGGGTTTGTTTGTACGAAACGAAGCGTAAAGTGAAGTCGAGGGAGGGTAATTAATAGAATTTAGTGATAGAGTAGAACTAGATGTCATACAGACGTTGCTTGTAATTGTTAGATGTATAAATAGTTCATACTGATTAATGAATAATAGATATGTAAAAGAGGTAAATCTTATTTGTATTCCAGAGAAATTTGCAACTGATGAGAACAAGAAAAGATGTGAACTTATTGAAATGTGAGATTGTTTTGAGAATACAGAACCAAGTGGTGCAAATATTAAAAGCTAATATTTAACTGTTGGGCTTACTAAAAGAAGTATTGAGTTTATCTTCCCCTTCCATAAACTTACTTATTTGTTGATACACAAGAGTGAGTTTAATCTGTGACAATTATAAACGTTCCAAAAATGCAATCCAACCAAATCCAGTGTTTCGGAATACTGCCATTTACAATAAATTAAAAACATAATGAAAAAAATCCTTTCATTTGTAACTAAATGTCTTGTTCTTGATGAAATCAACAAGAAAACTCAAATAAAACTTGTCAAAAACTAACGTTTATTTTGATCTTTATTAAAATGCATACAAAGATAGGAGACGTCTACGCTTGAGGCAGTTTGTTTGAGAATTTCAAGAAAGAAACTACACTTACAGGTTAATTTTACCTACAAAAGATCTAGTTTAGATGGATGAGGATGTTTGGAACTGTTTTTGACAATTTATATCGGTTTCTAGTTTGCAACCCCCCTTTCATTTCTTAACAAAATACTCTAATTTATCAAACGACCGTAGATCAAAGATCCTGAGTTTTAATTCCCGTTGGAAATTATTGTTTCAAAGTGAAAGTAAAATTTTTCTGAGCATATACCTTTAAAAAAGTCAATGCTTAATACAAATATGATTGCAAAGTCGTTGATTTATTTCTCATTGAATAACTGGTAGCAAATTTACAACAATAATTTAAATTCGATTCAGTCAATAATGACTTGTGATTTTGTATGAAAAGTTAATTGTAAAAGGAGGAAATTATTATGGTTTTTCCGCAGAGTATGGAAGGTTATAGTTGCATGGCTCATAAAAGAACTTATCAAGCTTCGTTTTATTTAGCAAGATCCATCCGTAGCCTTGGTCAAGCCTAATTGAAGAAAATAGCTTATTTTTATTCATGTCATGAGTTATTTTAGGAATGTTAATTATTATTGAAAAAAGGGATTGGATCCCTTAATTTAATAATAAAATGGCATAAATGTACCTGTAGCAGAGAGTTGTGCGAGTTCTAGTTCACACTGATTGTTGTATGTCTTTCCATCACTCCCACAAACAGGCATGTAAACTCTGGTACACGATTTCACGTTTCCTGTCCCTTTGCTCTGCAAATAAAAACATTCTTCATGAGTAGAAACTCAGAACTTATTCAGCAATTTCCCCTATTTTAACCCTATTTATTTAGAATTAGTAATTAATTTTTGTAATGCAAACGACAGTGGTTAGAGCTTTCGAAACCCACTTGAATAAAAACGAAAATCATGGACTTTAATTAGAAATCTGACACACAAAACAATTGACACATTTCCGCTAATCGGTACGCGTCTACAGCGTACCACAGCCTGCTAATATCCTAGGATTATCTGTCTATATTCGCATCCAGTTTTATGGCTTTTTGTTCATAAATACCGTATATACTCGAATAGTATCCTCCCCCGAATAGTGTCCCCCTTAAATCATTAAAAATCCGATAAGACCCATTTAATTGTATGTTAACTTGGACCCCAAAAAAACTAAAAAATGAATTAGTGTCACGGGACGCTAATAGAGTATCTACGGTAGTTGAGAAATGTTATTTTTACCGGTGGAAGAACAGCTAAGGAAGGATCGCTGCTGGAGTTTGAAACGCTGCTAGCGTTGCCGAGCCCAGATTGTCCAGTTGTTGAGGAAATTGAGAGGGATGCTATGGCAGATTGGTCCTTTGTATCTTGTTGATTCATAGCGTGAAGCAAAACTGGAGATTTTGCATAGGAATCGGTGGGGGTGCCTGAAGAGTACTGCCCATCCTCAACAGCTACCATGGCTGCAGCTCTGCATATGGCTAGAACTGTGCCGAAGATGCAGACAATTGCGAAAAACGAGTTCATTTTTTAAAATAAAGTTTAGAACTTTTTGAAATTTTGATATAAGGAAAGGTAGTGTTTGTGGAATGAGATGCTTTGAAATAGTAATGGTCAGTCAGAAGGGACTGGATCTTTTATACCTTTGTATTTTTCGAGAATAATGCTCTATTATTATGGCTAGTAGAAGTAGGGAATTCAGTAGTTGTGGATGGATTTTTGATTAGACCTAACTCGATAATTTAATTATCCTTGAGGGTTTTAGAAAATAGTATAGCGAGTCGAGTAGAATAGTCATAAAAAGACAGAGAGGATAACCTTTAATAAAGGTCATTTTTTTCAGGATAAGATACACCCACGATTTTATTTAGTTTATCGCTGCTACTTCTAAATTCTAATACAATACAAATATACAATAAACTAGCAAGTCAATGCAGTCGGCTGAGCACAAGTTGTGGGTAAAATGCTCATGTAATTTAAGAAATACAAAATTCAATTCGGTAGGATTAAGTTACATTGGAATTAAGGGATTCTTTAGACGTTGGACGCTAAGGGCTCCCTTGGGACGGTCCTTAGGGTCACTCAGGGTCGAGTTTGAGCAAGATGGGCTATCTTATCGGATGTCAAGATAATAAAAGGATGAACAAATCCATGAGATTTCAGGCTTTAAGCTCATTTTTGCCCGTATCTTTCGTGCTTAATTAAACGCCTGAATTCTCGTTAAGTCGTAGTTAAATCTCAGCTTTGCAAAAATAAAGACTAATAGCCAGAAGACGGTGCTAATGATTGGGTATAGGTTCCACTAATTCTGAGATAATACACTCGATGAGTCATTTTTTACTTGAAAAAAAAGGGAAGCGTAAGTTAAGTTTATTCCATCCTTGGCCATTCCTTTTAACTATTTATTTTAACATCTAATTGATATGCTAATTATTACTGCTCAATGCTCATGTTGGCTTTTCTGTGTAACGGCCAGAATAGTGCTTTCCGGAGTGCATTGAAGATTTTAATTACTTGGGTTAAAAAACACTTACGAATAGTCATATCTACCTGTAAGTTTTGAGCTAAACAAACGTACAAGAAATAGGGAAAAAGATAAATAGCAGTCGAGGATAAATTTATCCTCGATACACATTTACGGAAGGAAGGAACAAGCACAGTTTAACTTTAACTTTGACCATTCTTTCAACTTTTAGCCTGACTTTTAATCTATTATCACATTTTATCAGCTTTTTGAAGAGTTTTGGAAACAGTTTTGAATACATCTTTGTAATTTAAAAGCCTGAATATGCCTTTCTCGAGTTTTCCTAGTTGCAGCATTCCTGTCATAATTTTGGCGTTTTTAATTGTGGCTCAAGGTTAGTAATGTTTGTAGCTAAAAGGGGTTGAAATGGGGATTTGTAGCGTTCGTGTTTGACATATTTTTTACTTTTGTCTGTAGCAAAACCTGGTACCAATTTTGCAAGCTCTTCAGTAACTTCTGACGGGAGTGGAACCAGATCTACCCACTTAGTGGGTGCGGTTCCTGACTCTTCAAGTAACCCATCTGGGCCACCATCCTTGACAGTTTACAACATTCCGGCTACTGGATCCGGAAATGGAGCAACTTTGGTCACAACTAGAAACGGGGCTGGAAGTGGTGCCACGTTGGTCTCCAGTGGTTCCGGTACTAATCCATCTGGTTCTGGAAGTAGCAGTACCCTTCTGTCCAGTGGTTCCGGTACGAATCCATCTGGAAGTGGGAATGCCGTAGGGATTTTGACCCGGAGTGGACCATCTAGTGGAAGTGGTGGTCAGTATACTACCGTTTTGGGATCTGGAAATGGGGTCGTGACCTCTGGGGGTCGTGGGAGTGGCTCTGGAACATATGTCCGTGCTGGTGGAGCTTCTTCAGGAGCTTTTGCTGGGTCTGGAGGAGTCTCTGGTGCGTTTGCTAATGCTAATCTACCTTCGATGTATTTTTACGATTACAGTGACTACTAACCTTTTACCATTTTCACGTATATTTTATAAATTGTAAGAAACCTCAAGTCCTTTATATCCTGGAATAATAGTCTCTCTAAAATTGTATGTTAATTTATGTTAAAATTGAATAGCAGCTCGGCTTGTCATTTGTAGGACATATCGTTTAGTATTTGACATGATACAAAAATAAACTAGTATTTATTTCCGTAATTTTTCTCATTATATTTCCTAATGAATTGGCCAGAAAGGCACTTAAAACTCATTTGTGTGTCAAAATATATTTTTACAGATTGAGGACAGAGTTTCCAGGATTTGGTAACTTTACTATCTGAAGTCGACATGGAATACGGCTTTTTCAGTTGGAGCATTCGTTGCTTTCATATTCATATCCATAAACGTCATTATTTAACATTATGTTTTAATTACAAATGTACTAAACTAAATAAACTTAAATAAACTAAATAATGAAATTACACTCTAACTTAATGATTTGTCCATTATTATTTTAAACTTGTTCCATTTTTCTTGTAAAGTATCCTCAAATGAATTACATTTCGATAAAAAAAACGTTTTTAACGCATGGTTTTATAACAATAGTTAGTTCCATTATTTGAGGAGATTTCAAATGTCTAGCTCTCACCCAGCCAATAGTCAATCTCACTTGTTGACCTGGGATTGATACTACTCTCTCTTTAAAGGGAATATCCATAGTCATGGGTCATCTCTATAATAAATTATCCAATTTAGTATAATATACCCGTTGAAGCTCTTAAAATAAAAATTCTGAAACATTATGAATGATTAGAATGACCCTACTGACCTGTCCAGGACCCGTTCAGCCTCTCGTCACCTTACTAAACCCCGTTTGACCACACCCCCTGCCTTATTCCATGAAGCAAACTCATCACTGGCTCCAACCACATCTCCAGCGTTTAGTTTCCGTAGAAGGGTAAAGCTCATAAAGTAACGCCTTCCATAGAACGGACTAGTTAGGCCTTATAGTTACTTTTAATCCATAAAATTGAATATTAAATGTGACCTTGAATAAGGTCAAAACTAAATGGAAGTTCGGGCCCTTAATCCAGACAATACGATAGGTGCTAATTCATACTAATTGCTAACTATAACCAGTACTTGGTGTTGGTTTATTCGGTATAAGATAACCCAAAGTACTTATAGCCTTCATTCAGAATTCTGGAAAGTCCAAGGACAGTCTTTTTATTTGTTTAATAAAAGGCCCTAATTGAATTACTGGAAACTGGACAGCCGGATGTAAATAGCATACAAATCCCAATGAAACCCTACTAACTGTCTGACGTCATTTTCATATTATTAATCATAGCTACACGTTAATGATACCTACAGCCATAGTCAAATTCTCATGAACCCACTGCACTCTTGCTAAAAATCGCTTACTCATCTCTAATTGCACTTATCGTTAAACTTTATTATATTTGCTAATTGTCCTTCCTAAGAATGTATATTCTAATACAACAAACTATTTTCTTAACACTAAGAACACACGCTAATACTACTTTTTTGCGAATTGTTCTGCGGAATAGCAATTAGTAGAGTGGAGTAGTAGAGAGCAGTTTGTATGCAAATATCAACTTCTTCCAAGTTCCAAGTACTTTTCCTTTAACTTGAATTATGCAGAGTTGTAAATGTGTATTTTAAATTTAAATATAAAAGATGCTTTAAACCTTAACTTACAACGCAGTCAACTCCTGGCATTATTACTTTGAGGAGGAAAGCTATAACTCTGTCTTATCGTATTTCAGATAAAGGATAACCTTGGCTAGAAGTTTTGAACCTACAGCTTCAGAAATATGATTTCATTACCCAAGACTTCATTTGCAGTTCTTCTGCTAGTCACTCTTTCTATTTCATATTGTCTGGGTCAGTTCCTTACTTTAAAAAACTCAAAAGTTGCATGAATCATTTGGTGTTTTACAACGTTTGTTTTGCTCTGTAGGTTATCCAGCAGATTCTTCATCTGCTGCAGCAGCTGCAGCATCCTCCGCTGGTGGTGGGGGTGGTTCCTCCTCTGCAGCTGCATCTGGATCATCCTTTGGAGGCAGGGGTGGTGGGGGTTCTTCTGCTTCTGCAGCGGCAGCTGCAGCAGGATCAGGAGGCAATGGAGGCGGTTCTGCGGCTTCTTCTGCAGCGGCAGCTGCAGCAGGCTCAGGAGGCAATGGAGGCGGGGCTTCTTCTGCAGGGGCAGCTGCGGCTGGTTCTGGAGGAGGAAGGGGTGGAGGTGGAAGCTCACCTGCAGCTGCTGCTGCAGCTGCTTCACAGGCTCAGGGTGAGAGATACACGGCTAGTTTTGTATGCTTTTTATGTAAAATATGAGGTTAAATTACAGTATGGATCTCACAGGTGGACGGCAAAATCAGTGGAATCGAAGACCTCAATTTGGTGGACCCCAATATGGATACCGGCCTTTTGGTAATCAGCAGAATGGTTTTGGCGGACCTGGCGTTCCATGCTGTGGTTAATAAACTTTGTTGCATTGAAGTAAATAATTAAAGTAAAAATACTCAATAAAATATGTTGGGATCCCTTTCAAACGACGATAAGATGTGCTTTATTCCATTGATAATTAAGAACAGATACATTATCTCTTTCTCCCTCTATACAAAATACAACTTAGGATCGTGGCAAGATACTTATTGCCAGGAAAGCGTTCCACTGCTAAAATGAACGCGGTCCAACGAGTAGGCCACAGATTTATAACAAAATATTGCGATTTTGAAACGATAGAAAAAATGAACATTGATATTTCAAAGCACTAGTAAACCTTGATGTTAAACCCTTGGCCATTATATTCCCTTTCGGGCTGTCCTTGTCCTCTATAACCCGGGGGTCTCATTCCACCAAACGATTGTTGTCCAGGACCATAGGGTCCAGGTCCAAAGTCCTCATTTGGTCGAGGTCCTAAACCAGCTCCAAGTTCCTCCTCCGGTCGATGTCCTAAGCCAGGTGTAACCCCTCCGAACCCCTGCGGGCGCCGGTTATACCCGACCCCTCCGGGTCTCTCGCCCCCAAATCCATATCCTGATGTCTCTCCACCATAATTTGTGATTGATCCCGATGAATAACCATCATCAAAGACGGCCGGTCTTCCTGGCAGCCTTTCAACTTGACAATCTTCTATAATGGACTCTCCAGGATTTGTAATCATTCCAAAGGCTTCAGGCGAAAGTACCAAAATCCTTCCGGGAGTACTTATCGGAGGTCTTCCCGTTATAGTCACGGTTATCTGCTTCCGGTTACTGGCGTTTTTAACGATAACCCTCGAGTTTCTTGGAAGGGTGTCGTGAAAGGCTTCAAGACCTGAAGTCATCCCGATGCCTGGAGCCAACATTGCTACACACTCGCCATGTTCTATTGATCCTACAATTCAATTCAAACCTTGTTTCTTTTAAACATTTATTCTACAGGGAATTGAAAAAAGAATATTTCCTGGATAGGATTAAACTCTTTCTTACCTTGATTCAGGGAATAAGCCCTTGCCTTTTCGGTTTCATCACCTCCTCCGAAAATATTAAACGAGAAACCGATGCAGAAGGAGTTATGAAAAATTAGTAAAATGCCAACTACCCATACTCCCTTATTGAAATACTTGTCCATTTCTCACTCTGAATCTAGAACACTTGGTTTGGTCGGTCAGAGATTTAGTATGGAAAATAGTTCCACTTATCGAGTAGCCCTTGATGAGGCTGAACCAAGATCTTTATGAGAAAAATAAAATTATACACGGCCTTTTTATGCAAAATGCAGACTTATTGGTTGGTTGTTCCCTAATAGAGCCCTTTAAAACTATGATTGACTTCGTATCTGAATCTTTGTTCGTGAAGAAAGTTGAACTTGGAAAAAAGACGATTTTAGGAGCTTTTGTTAGCCTTCGGGAAAGTGGGTTAAACCCTTGTAGATTTTTCCAGATAAGGGTTGACCTACAGACCAAGTTAACAAAGGATGGGGTCAATGTCAGCTTGGAGAGTAATAACAGAGCTGCTATAACTTAAGGGTACATTTTTCAATGAAGCCTCTCTTGTAGTCAAGCTAAGTCCCTTTCCCATATTGCTCAACTTCATATATTATGGATGAATAACCTTATAGTTTCATACTAACTAAACCTGTAGGGATTCAGGAAGTAGGACAACAGGATCGTGAAGGGTCTTTGGGTGTAAACCAGCCTTCTTGACTTCATTTATTCCTTTGTCAATAACGCATTGACTATTATTATAACCTTCTTGGAGGAATATCGTCATGTCATATTATTCATTAATTGGATCGCCACTAAGCGACTATTTTATAAACTTTATAGTAGGCCATTCCATTTGGTTTTTGGGGACAAATATTTGTATTTATTTTATGATTCATACGAATACAAATGACTGAAATCAGTATAGAAAAGCTATAAAGCTAGCTTTATAAAATCTTCGTTTCGTCCAGTTGTATGTAAAAATAATTTCTAGAGGTTAGGTTAGGTTAGGTTAGGTTAGGGTATGACTAATTGAACTACCGTATACCGTATATACTCGAATAGAGGCCTCCCGCGAATAGTGGCCCCTCTCGAATAGTGGCCCCCCTCTGAAGTTCGAAACTGTTTATTAGTGGCTCCCCTCGAATAGTGGCCCCCCTCGAATAGTAGCCCCCCTCGAATAGTAGCCCATCTCCAATAGTAACCCTGGGGAATTGAGCCGCGTTTAAAAGTGCCGCATGCGTTTAAGACACTTTTAACCATGCAGTAAATAAAACGCTTTTTACAACAGAGAACGATTAATTGATTTGCTTATCGCGTGCATTTGCTTATCAAAGGGACCCGTCATTACTTCAAATATCAGTTTGTGAAGATACCGATGAACTGGAGCAAAATGAAGTTGCAATTGACCATAGACAAAGTATCTCTCCGCCGGAGCCCCTCCCAATTAGTGGCCCCTCTCGAATAGTAGCCCCCTCAAAAAAGTCAAAAATTGAATAGTGGCCCCGGCGTGTATTCGAGGATATACGGTAAGTAAATGTTTGGATGGACGTTTCTGAAGGAGTTGTTATGATTTTAATCCTTACTCAAGAGTATTTGGATATTTTTTCTGGATAAGATTACAACTCATCCAATAACTAAAGCTATAAATGAAGCTTATTGTCTATTCCCAGTCCAAAATAACTTCATGTTTTCAGTAAAAGCTCAGTAGAGTTTTCAACGTCCTCCCGTTGACACTTTAAGAAGCTTCCCATTTACTACTTTCGAACGACAGAGATGAAATCGTCACTTTTCATCGGATATTTCACTATCCTCTTCCCTTTAGCGATGGGAGAGTATTATGGGACGTAAGCTTAAGATTAAATTAATGGTGTAAAATTCGCCATAATGTTTAAAGTGACGGGCTACATTAAATTACATAGTTTAGCTTAGCTTACACAAGAATTCATCCTTGGGTTGGGTTGCCACAAGAATAATTAATGGGATAATCTTCTTATCGGACCATTAAAAATAAATACCTAGAAATGCATAGTTGTGTAGTTGTTGCAAAATCGGGTTGAACTGCATGGAATATGGAATCGAGCAAAAGACATAAAAATCCTTGATACTTGGCCCTTTTAATCCATGCGAATTGCTTATAGTTAAATGCTCAACTAAACTGTATTTTGAATTCTGGACTATTTAGCCCATCGTACATGAGTGCCGAACAGAAAATGTATGGCGAACCCACTAAATCGGGATATGTTACGATTGAAAATAATTGCCATGAATTGCTATACATAATGAGGACATGGTCAGGAGGGAATTATTTCGGCAGGGACAGCAATAGTCCCATAAACCAGAACGATACAAAAAGGTTCCCCCTCTTCAATGGTTCCCCTGCCAGGATCTGGGCCGCTAGGTACCTCCTTGACCTTCGTGTCGTTGGCCTTCATGTCTCTCAGCATTAATATAACTGGGCATTATTTATTATGTTTACCAGGACCTGTGCCAACATACAGACACTAGATACCGACGAATGCGCCCAACAGCGAGGTATATCCGTCGCTGAACTCAGATGGGACAACACTTCAAATGAAGTCACTGGTCGGGGGAACTACTCCTACAACATTAGTTTGGCCGAGGGCTACAATCTTCCTATGAAGATAGTTTCTACGAACGCTTCAGAGGATAACTGTCCAGTTGTCGAGTGTTCTCTGGATATCCTCCAGAACTGCCCTTACTCTAAGATTGTTTTTTCATTCAGGGAGAGTAATGTCAGAACTGAGGATGAAGCTGAGGAACAGAAAGAGCCATTTAGTTGTAGAAATCTTGACCCACATTTGCCCAGTTCTTACTACGCTAGGAAAGTCAAGACGGCTTGTCCTGAGGTTAAAACTTGGAGTGAGGATGAATCTACCAAGATTAATAGATGCCAAACGGGGGATTCTAATCTCAAGTTGGTGTTTTGTTAATTGCCTTTGTTGTTTATATACTTTTAAAATTTGATAAAGGTAAACTGTACTCATACTGGAAATATACTGGATGTAGTTACTCATTTTAGTTTAGAAAACATTGACAAATGGTTAGGACTGCTTGTGCAGATTTACTCATTTTTTAATTAATTTAATTATAGAATTATAAAGGAAACCACAGAAAAAAGGCCAAATAAGGCTAAATGGTCAAATGACAGTAAAAGGCCTTTTGAATTACCATTAATGGAGTCCAAATCAACGACATGTTTACAGAGCAGAAGAGAGAGAGAGAGAGAGACTTTCATTGGACTCCTTATTGACTTCTTTACTCTCTTAGCTACTAATCTAACTTTTTTTTTGCCACCTTCACCTTCGTCTTTTAACTCAACACCTTACAAAGGTTTTCCCCATAAATAAGCAAAGCAACTTAACTTCTCCACGCACACATTTTATTTATTAAGTGTCCCTAAAATTACTCTTTTTTATATGCGAATGCTCTGTCCGTCTGTCCGTCCGTGTTCTAACTTTGGAACGAGTCAACATTTAAAGACATGATTGCGGCCCGCAATTTGCAGGTATGGGTAGTAGTTGAGTTCAAAGATAGGCTAAATCACTTTGACCTTTCACGACCCAGCCGTTAGGTCACATATTAAATGTTCGGGGCATTTCTACTGTCTCCAGTGAGACTGCTAATCGCTCAAACCACTTCTACAAATACTTGTTTGGGCCCATTTGCAATAGACGAAATAGGGAACTTTATCCATCCTCGTCGTCGTACCTCCAGTTTATTATTCAAGGATTTTAAAACCCTTAAACCCTGTAGTCCTAAAACCCCGTTTCGTGTGGTGCAATACTATTTAAGTAAATGAAGCCATCTAAATTGAGGTTTGTTTACGACAGTCACCATGCAGCTTTTGTATGGGACTGCACACACAGCGGAATAACATTATTATTTTTACTACCTACCTACGTCAATCAAAGAAGAGGGTTGGTTAAGGTTAGTTTTTATTCTAAAGCTGTGTTGTCAACAATGGGGTCTATTGTTATTAATTATAATTCAAAATTGTGGATTAGGAGGTTACCCAAACTATATGCCGTTTTATGAAACATAGTCCCTGTATTTGTGTAAGTCCCGTAATATTTATAATTTGAACCCCGGTACAAAAGTCCAAATTAACTGACCTTTTATAGAATCGGGCGCAAAGTGTGGACATTTAATTTCAAACTGTTTCAATTTTCATCAGTATTTACATTTCTCTCTAGCCTTTTTCTTGATAATAATTACATTTCAAATGTATAATGCGAGAACATGCGGTCTTTTGGGTTTTTATGTATTTCAGCCTGTTACTTTTCCTAATTGGAATAAAACCACATAATAACTATAGATAGTAGAAATTATTTAGAGAGCAAATCAAACAATCCTATCAATAATTATTACTTGAAACTTGAGAATCTTGACAGGGAATAACTATCTCTATAACTAAATAATGTTAAAATGTTTACATCCTTAATCCACTTTAAATAAAGCCCAAATTTCAAGTTGGAAAAACTTTGTATACCTTCGTATTTACACATAATTGAGTCATGAACCACATTTTTTATAACACTGTGTGTCTTTGATATTTTTTCTCTAAACACTTTCCTGACTCCTTACAAGAACCTCAGGCATATCTGAAAATTAAATAACAAGTAAGAATGAATAAACAGATCCCCTTCCTAATATTACTCTACATCTCCAAGATGTGGTTTTCAGTGTACGGGGGACTAATTTCTCGTAACTTTAGTTTTTTGGACACCCATCTCCAAAGCCTTGAGTGTACATATCATCTAAAACATCTCTCCCACCCCCTCAGCACACCCCATCAAATGGACATGCTGGAGAACATTCTCCATCAAAACTACAACTACGGTCTCTGGACTCTAACTTCCGACCAGATCTTCACAATTAACTCCTCCACTTCTGTACAAATGGTCCAGCCAGAGATAACCTTCTTTGAGCAGTGCTCCATCAACATTATCGTGGAGCCTGATTGGGAAACGGTGCCAATTAACTTGGTAATCCTCCACGATATCCTTACCCAATCTCTGTTCGCTTATCGGGACAAAGATCATAGTATCTTTATCTTTGTCCGATATCAGGATAAAGGAGGCTTCCCAGCCTCAATTTTGAGTACACATGCCTCAGTGTTCTTGGACATTCCTTCCCTTAAGAATATCCCTTCCTTCCCTGCCTTCTATTTTTGCCAAATTTGTTTGCCATATTACTTTGTCAAATTTGAGGAAAACCCTGCTGGAGTTCCGCTTTCGTTAATTACTTATGGACGAAAGGGTTCAAAGATGTTTCAATCCTGGCGAACAACCCTACCTTTGGTCAGCTACTACACAATCCCAACTCCTCTAACAACAGAAGATGGGAGAATTAGTAAGAATAAGAAGGTATTCCTGTCAACGAGTGAGTATCGGAGGAGGGAGGTCCCCTACGACCATTACGCCATGACCCTCATGCTTCTAGCCGACATCTATAACTTTACTACCTTCGTGGAAAGCACGATTCAAGGAGTTTATGGGAGTAAATATGGCGGAATTGTCCTGCCGTTTTCAACCATTGATAGTAATTTCCGGATAAGAGCTAATCAGAATTTTGTCCTGTCCTACAACCCACGACCCATCATCTACTGCAGCAAGAAAACTCATCCAATAACCGTATCAATCCTCGTCTGGACAGCTCCCTTCCACTGGGAAGCTTACCTTATCTTCTTTACACTTTTAGGAACCATTTGGTGTTTACATTTTATTAGAAAAATAATCGATAAAGTCCATCAAAATAAGTCGAACTTTGTTGAGATCAAAACTCATCAAAGGTCACGGGGGAACCGTAGGAAATGGCTAAACGCATCTTTCAGCCTTATGTTATTTATAATTTCACACATTTACCTAAATTCAATAACGAGTTTCTTGATAGTTCCTCCCGTCTACGCCCCATTCCAAAATCTAGCTCAGGTGATAAGCAAAGGGTTTAAATTAATTGGGCTAGGAGAGGCAGAGGATACCAACGGGTTTTTAGGTTATAGGACAAAGTATCGGCCGGATTTTGAAAAGTATGGATTGGAGAACAGGATCAATGATAGTTTTTATGATTTTGCTCAGAATAATGAATCATTGATGGAGGTTCTTGCAGGCCAGAGTGGCCATTTGGCATATCCAATCCACATTAACAAAGTGGCCATTACGGGGTTTATCCGGAGATTGGGATTGACAACTAATTGTTCTATTCAAATAGTGACCAAGCCCATGACCCCTGTCCTCACAACCATCTTCCTCTTTAACCCTCTTCGAGATGAAATCATGGACTCTTTACAAACTATTAGAATAAGTGGACTAGAGGGTTATTTTGCAAAGTGGTATGATCACATTGTGAAACTGGTGGATATTGCAGATTTCAGACCTTTCCAAAACCGTTTTGAAGAAGGTGAAAGTAGAAAGAATAGTGACATTCAGCTTAAAGAGCTCGTCTCTTGGTTTGCTCTTTTTGGAACACTGTTGACATTATGTGCTGCAGTGTTTTGTACTGAACAATTGGCAAAGAACCATTATTGGGAGGAGAAGGGGTTTTGTAAAATGTCCTTTTGGGTTATTAAAAAAGTCAAACCCGGTCAAAAAGGGGAACACTTATATTCTCAGTATCTCAATTAATTCAATTCAATTCAATTCAATGATTTATTGGGGTGACAATGATATTATAATATGTGATAAAGTCATATTCATCTC